>BBXU01000163.1:0-43153 GCA_001598975.1 Parachlorella kessleri
CGGCAGCTGGCTTTTTGTAGCCTCGTAGTAGTCAGAGCTGCAGGATCCGGTCTGGGAAAGCTGAAAAGTGACGAGATTGCCTCACCACTGGTTACATAGCGGTCCAGGTTATCAGGCGCCCCAGCAGTGCTTCCGCCTTGCCATCATCAGCAATGCCCAGCTCGAGCACAACCTTTTCACCAAGACCTTGCAACAGCTCCCTGCATGCCTCCCATCCAGCAACTCCCTTCAAGGCTGTACTGATCCCAGGCCCCAGTTTCAGGTGTCGCAGTCGCGGCAGGCTCGCTGCAGCCTGTAGCACCTGTCTAAGCTGCACCTGTAGCTCATCCGAAAGAGCATGGTCTGTTCCAACTGGATCAGGCACGCCTAGCAGCTCAAGCTGGGCCATAGACCGTACAGCTTTCCTGTTGCTTGCCACCAGGTTCATCTGTAGTTCCAGCTGTCGCAGCTGGGTGGCTCCTATGGGTATATTCAGCCCAGGTGAATCTTCGAATGCATCAAGGGAGGCAGACCGCATGTCCACCACCTGAAGGGGGCATACGGAGAGGGGTGGTCTGGTAAAAATTGCGCATAAGCATATGTCAGATGCCAGTGAGCATGATGCGGCCCTTGTGCAGGCCCCTTACCAGTCTTACCCCAGCACCCTTACTCTCTTTTGATCATGCTGCCTCGCTCAGCACCTGCAACTCCGACCTCACCATTCTTCTAGCCACTCTCGCCCTCCCCCTCCCACTGACAAAATATTGCAGCCGCGAGTCAACCAATCTCGTCACCCCAGGCACCCACGCACCTGGAGAGCAGGTAATAACCACAAGCCGGGTGGCAATGTGCAACCCAGCACCTGCCCTGACAGCCGCAAGTACGTCAGCTGCTCCAACTCCAGCAGCCAGTCTGCCTCCTCTCCAGGGTCTCCCTCCGCAAACAGCGGCCGTACGCACTCCAGAGCGAGGTGCTGCAGGCCGGTGAGAGCTGCCAGCTCTGGCGGCACGGTACATGTGAGGAACAAACCGTGGGCTGTGAGGGACGTGAGACTGGTCAGACGGCTGAGCGCCCGGTTGCCTTGCAGCACTCCGAGCAGGTGGTGTTCCTGGGGGCATGCTAGCTCCCTTTCACAGTGGTCGGCCAAGACCAGCTCTTGGAGCCTGGTAGCTTGCAGTGCTGCTGCTGCCACCATTGCAAAACACACCGGCTCGGTACCATCAGGTAAGCCGAGGCCCCAAACAGCCGGCGGCTGGGGCCACTGGCAGCAGTGCAGCACTGCCAGCCGCCGTGGCAGGCAGCGCGGGGCAAAGCCAAGCAGGCCCGTGTGGTTGAGCACAAGCCGGGTAAGGGCTGCTAGCTGAGAGAAGCTGCTGGGGAGGGACTGTGTGCTGCCAGTGCCGGGCAGGCTGTGGGCGGGTGCCAGGATGGTGAGTTGCTGCAGCCCGGCGAAGCCGCCAATGTCTCCCAGGTTCACCAAGGCATGGACCATAGGGACTGTCACCTGGCAGGACAAAGCTGTGAGCCGTGCCTGCTCGGCTAGTGCTGCCAGCGTTGCTAGCTGCCGGCTGTCGTCGTTGCTCCAGAGGCCGCAGTAGGGCTTGCCAGGGCTTCGCTCGACCGGGATGAACTGCCAGCCGTGCAGCTGCAGCGCTTGTACCCTGTCTCGTTGCTGAGCCAACCAGGAGGTGCACTGGCCCAAGCTGACTCTACGTGCATCCAGGTCCAGGATGCAGTGCTGGAGGTCCAGCAGCCTGGCATACTGTGCCAGGAAGGACTTGCAGCAGCAGACCAGCCGCACTCTGCAGGGACAGGCCAAAGGCACTGCCTAGCTTTCTAGTGCTGGGCAACTATCACTGTAGTAACAAGGGGGTGTAGAGCACTCTACCTGTCTTGTAGGGACAAATGACATGTTACGTTGACAAGCACCTCGGTGGGCAACCCCTGTATTGCACTTAAATAACCTTTCATGCAGCTGCTCTTCAGCCACAAACTCCTCACATGGAAATACTCTTGCAGCAAAAGTCCTAGAAGCAACCACGTAAGCCTGGCGCTGGCGGTGACAGATGTTGGAGGGTGTTCAGAGCTAGGAATTCAAGCACACCCACATCACACACGTTTCATATGCCCTATACCGTCTAATTTCAGAGGCCAAAGCTGTCTAGAGTGCCCGTCACTGAGTCGGGTCTCTCACTACCCCTGTCCACTTCAGGTCGTTTGTGATCAGCTCCAAACATGGCTTCATGCACTACCATGGGTTTGACAGGGCTTACTGCTTCCCGCAGCAGTCTTGCAGGTTAGCTCGTGCCTCCGCGGGTAGAGGCTGCACGCCCCTGTTGCTCTCAAAGCTGACATTGCAGGCTTGTCTACACTTAAGCAAAGCCAGTCGTGTCTGACTAGCCCTGCAGGGACTCGGCTATGTAGGGCCCGACCCCTGGCACCAGCCAGGGGGCGTGGTGTCGTGCGTGTGGAGGCCAACTTGTTTAGCCGTGTGCTGCGGATCGGCAAGTCATATGCCAACTCGCTTGGTGAGTTCTCTTCTTGTGGACGGCTGTATCAGGCTGTGGCCATGGCCTCCAGAAACTGGCCTTGCAGCGCTATGACAGACCTTCGTGCCTAAAGCTACCAGGTGGCAGTGGTTTCAGTGGTTCTGACTGGCGGAGTGCTTGGTTCTGTTGGATGTATGATATTTGAGTGGCCTTTCAAGGAAAGTTACCCGAGGGACTTGGAGCTGCCTGCAGTGAGCGCCGCCGAGGATCCAGAGAAGATTTTGGACCAAGCTGTGGCTGACATGCAAGCGGACCTTATTAAGCTACGCCAGGCAGCAGCGCAGGTCAGTGCTTACTGCTGAGTATGTGCATTCCTCACTGCCCTTGCAGCATGGCGGTTCAAGTCATACACCTTCCAGCAGTAGCTAAGCAAGGTCAAAGAACAGTTAAGTTGATGGTGTGTTCAAAGGGGTCCCGAACGCCCACATTGTGTTTCCTTTCCTCTTGCGGTGCAGGTCACCGCAGCAAAAAAGCGGTTGGAGGCCAAGTACACGACCGCTCAGCAGAATGCTGTGAGTTGGCAGCCTAGCTGACCTGAGCAGGCGCAGGATCTTGCGCGATGTGTTGGCATTCTGCTGCCTGGTAGGCTGTTGATTCAGCATGGCTGCGAACGGATGTTGCCTGTACCCTGCACAGGGAGAGTGGTGTGCAGCGCTCAATTCGTTGGGGGATGGAGTATTCTGGCCTTCTTGTTGAAGCATTTACACTGCCGTGCGCTCCTGCCGTGCAGGACGATTGGTACCGCCGTGCTGAGCTGGCTCTGGGTAAGGGTGAGGAGGAGCTGGCCAGGGAGGCGCTGTCCCGCAAGAAGTCCAACCAGGTAGGCATGGTGCCTACAGCTCTTTGTCAGTGCTGCAACCGAGGCCTCTTTTTTACAGCAGGATGCCGTGTTGACAAGCTTGAAGTGGTTGCAGGGTGGCTTGCCTTGCAAGTTATTATTTTGTGCAAGGCACATCCCAGGCAGGCCTTGCTGCACAGCATGCCTGCGTCAAAGCCCGGGCATGTGAGCAGCGCCTGGGGCCCCTGCCTGCGCCTGGGAGTGTAGGGACTTGCTCCACTGCTGTGTGTCACTGGCTGGTGTGCGCTGTGTGTGGTTGGGGCCTGCAGGAGACTGCTGACGTTCTGAAGGTGCAGCTGGACCAGCAGGCCCAGGCAGCCGACACCATCATCAACAACATGCGCGTGATGGAGGGCAAGCTTGCAGGCAAGCCAGCAGCCCTGCAACCCTGGTGTCGCTGCCTTGCCTTGGGGGCTGTGGGAGAGCTGCTGTAAGTGATGTTAGCTGGAGCTCCCAGGGTCGTGTGTTGATCTCGGGGGCTGGCCGGAAGATGACCTGCCCAGCTGGGAGCCTTGAGAGGCGCCGGGTCTGCCAAGTTGAGGCAGCCTTAGCTGTGCAGTGTGCCCCGGTAAGCCCCCCACGTGGCTTTGCTTGAGCTCTGCAGAGGCAAAGATGAAGAAGGACACCCTGAAGGCTCGTGCCCAGTCGGCCAAATCAGCAGCAGCAATCAATGACATGGTAAGTGGTGAGCATGTGGGGGTGGTTCCTGGTAATAGCTCTGGTAAGAACAAAAATTCGCTTTGCAGCGTGTGTGGAAATCGCCATTGAGAGGCCCCCCCCCTTTGGTATGGCCTTACTGCCCATGTTGGTACACCAGGCTGTGAAGGGGTGCTACCTTGCAGTGAAACCTATAACGGGGTCTTGACGTCAATTTGCTGGCAAGTTGTGTGCAGGTGGCGGGCCTGAGCACCAGCAGTGCCCTGGGTGCTTTTGAGAAGATGGAGGAGAAGGTGCTGGCCATGGAGTCCGAGTCGGAGGCAGCAGCACAGGTTGGCCATGGGTGATGCAGGGGGGTTGGTGGCAGGGTTTGCGGTATTGGAGTATCGTTAGAGATGAGAGAGGAGTGGAGGAGAGGTGCACGTGGAGTCGGAGGCGGAGGCAGCAGCTGCAGAAGTTGGGGCACCGACATGGGGCGGATTTTCTGTTGACTGCTGACCATGTACGGCTCTGGGGTATTGAGGTTACCTGGGAGTCGGCAATAACCAGCGTGGGGAGGGAAGGAGTCAGGGACATGCGGCGGCTGGGCCCCCTGCCATGCGAGCCTCCTCGGCAAGCCTCCCTCCCGCACATCGTACAACCAGTGCTGCTTACCGCACGGCTGTTCCTGGGCGAGGGCTCCTGCGACTCCTCCCCTCTGCAGCTGGCTCCCATCGGCAGCGGCGGCGGCAGCCTGGAGGCCAAGTTCAAGGCCCTGGAGGGCGGCAGCGACGTGGACGACGAGCTGCAGCGCATGAAGGCGGCCCTGGGCGAGCGCAAGCCCATTGCGCAGGTGGGCAGGGCAGGGCAGGGTGGGGTGCCTGCTGGGCGTGCCCGGGTGTGTCAGGCTGACTGGTGTTGTCGTCAGTCAAACCTGGGCGTGTTGTGTCCTTGGCAGTCGGAAGGCTGCTTGCAAAGAGGAGGTTGGGATCTGGGGCGGAGTGTGTCGGTTGTTGGACGGCCCTGCCACGCATGTTAAGCAATGTCCCTGCCGTGCGCCGCAGTTGCCAGAAGGCCGCTCATAGCCGCTGGGAGGAAGGAGCTTGGGAAGTGTGAGGAGCAGCCAGGCCAGGTGCAGGCTGTCCAGGGAGGTAAAGACGGCTATGGTGGCAGTGGGAGCCGCCGTGTCTAGCACTTCTCAGGCAGGTACTGAGTGCTACACATAGGCGACATCCCTTTGTGTTGGTGTTGAGCAGTAGTGGTTGAGAGAGACATCTTGCAGGGGTAAGCCGGGAGGGCCTGGTTGGAAATTTTTTGCTGGCTTTGTAAGCTGCTTACGTCTTTACCTCCTCAGCAGAGTGGGCACTTCAAGGGTGATGCAAGTCTCAATGGTTTCTTCTGCTTGTACCTGTTCGTATCAAGGTAAATTGGTGCGGGCAATACTTTAGTGAAGCCTGAACAAGGATATCAAGTGAACAGCAGGTGTAAAACTTCATTTTTCCCAAGGTCGATTTCCAAGTACATTTCCAGCGTTGGTATTCGGTGTGCAAAGAGAGCAGGAACAGCAAATCTAGCGTGGCTGATGTATCTTCAGCAAGGCCAGGCAGACAGAAGCCAAACAATTGACGGTGAGACACAGAGCATAACTGTGGCCTTAGCTTCTCTCGGGGAGAGAAGTACTGGATCAGCACTCAGACAAGACTCAGGCCCATTCTGCATCTAGCCCGGTCAGCCCAGCTCAACTCTCACTCCTTGTTCGCACTACCTGCCACACACGCTAATAACTGCATAGGACCCTGTCAGCCCAGTATACCCCGTACCTCCTCTCTGATCGCATTACCTGCTACCTAAATAAATGGTACGTATCAGGCGATACAAATTGGTATACCCAGCAACAGTCTATCAAATAACACGCATCACTCCTGCTTATGAGCCGGCAGTTCCCTAACATGCCGAGGTTCCCCCATGTGCCGTATTTCCCCAGAAGGCATGCGCAGGTAGCTGCAATTCGTCTATGGGAGCTGGTGCTCCAGCAGGTGACCCAAGTGGGCCTCTTAATCTCTAATACCAATGTTATCTTACAATATATATCCTTCAAGCAGGGGACAGTAAGACTGATTTAGTCGGCGATCCGGTGTTTGGGTGACTGCAAAGGCGCGAGAGAGTGTCGCATTACAAAAACTTGGCCTACAGCTGGCTGAGGAACCAACAATTCAGGACCTGCACACCAGGCACCTGTCCGAAGTACACTCCACCTGCAGCAGGACTGTCCACCCGCTTCTTAATCCACTCCTGAACGTAGAACTGCGCTACAATGCCTCCGACGGCAAAGACAAGACCCATAAGCTTGAGCAACGCCAAACCCGCTTGGTGGCTATCCATAGGGTTGCCTGCAGGCAGTCAGGCAAGGTGCAATCAAAGGGTAGTGATAGGGAGCCTGTTGGGGCTGTCAACATGTGCAACACCCGGAAGTGCGCTGCAGTGGACGACTTACCGGTACTGTGAGTCGAGGGATTGGTATACGCAAGTTCACAGTCACAATGCAAGCTTGGCAGTACTTCTGAGATCATAGGCTGGCACGCTTGAAAGCTCTACCACTCGCACAGGGCGCCCTGAGGGCGCGGGGGATGCTGTGTAGAGAGAACACCCACACATGGCTAGATATGCCAAGGAGTCATTAACGGGTGCAAAGATAAAAATTTGAATTGGTAAGGGTTGTCCAAACCACCTTCGAGTCAACCGGGGCAATCATGTTGCGGTCAGTGCGGACACTTGAAGCTAGTATGCACGCTATTGACACTGTGTTAGGAGTATTCACGACAGACTGCAGTTTTCCCGCAGGACCTCTTTCCTCGGCTTGAGACGCCACGCCTTCAGGGGCGGTGGCTGGCCAGTTGGGGGAGCTAGCTCCACCGCTTGCTATGAGGGCTCGGTACTGACTGAGCCCAACTATTCAACCACGTCGGACGCAGCTACGGCTGTACCCACCAGCAGCGGCAGCAGCAGTAGCAAGGGTAGCACCTCTGCCAACAGCACTTGCACAAAAACCTGGCAGCCAGGTGATAATGCCAACAGAGCCTTGCACAAGTCGCTGCAGCAGTGCCTGCAGAAGCATGGCATCCAAGGCTCTTGGGACTCAGCTAGCTCCCGCCAACATGAGGAGGACTGGGTCCAGTCAAGCGTGGAGCCCAAGCTGGCAGCGCTCGAAGGGGAGGGACTGCAGCCAGGGCAGGTGGCCCGGCTACTGCGTGCCAGCCACAGCGGCCTACTGCTTTGTGAGCCGACCTCCTTCATGCAAAGCCTCCTGGCATTGAAGCACCTGCTGCGGCATATCAGCAGTCACCAGCTAGCAGTAGCCAGCCCTGAGGGGGAAGAGGGCGGCAGCGGGCTGACCGCAGCAGGCCTGCTCATGGCTCGGTCGCCTGCCTGCCTAGCCCAGTACTTGGCCGGCCCGTCAGGTGCCATTGCAGCAGCCCAGGACTGGCTCCAGAGGGCACTGGCCATCGAAGAGGCGGGCTTTGCGAGCATGGTCATTACCCGGCCCTGCCTGCTCAATGCAGGCATCGGGCCGCAGGTGCTGGAGGTGCTGGGAGTGCTGGACAGCCTGAGCGCCCACCCTGGCTGGGGCAGGAAGCTGCTTGCAGCTGATCCACTTGTGGCTGCAGCCAAGCCGGCCGTAGCCCAGGCAAACCTCCAGGCGCTGCTGGCGGCGGGCTTCACGCCCCAGGAGATTTGTGAGACCCTGGAGCAGGCAGCCAACCTGCTGATCCTGCAGCTCTCCGGCCCAGCATACGTTCAAAAGTTTGAGTGGCTGCGCTGCTGTGCGCCCGCTGGGTGGTCCCTGGTAGGCCTCCTGAAGGAGCCGCGGTACCTGACAGGGGAGCTGCGCCGGGTGGCAGCCAGGGTGGCCTTCATGAGGGAGCAGGGGTTGCCGGACCCGCCCGCCCCTGACCGCACCCTGGTGCTGAGCACTAGTGAGGTGTTTTGCAAGGCGGTGAGCAGGCAGCTGGGCTGGGAGCTGGCATCGCAGCAGCTGAGGGCTTGGGAGGTCCGGTGGCTGGGCACGGCGGAGGGACATCGGTGGGGCTGCATCCCTACCTAAGTGTGGGCGGAGTGATGGCAGACATAGCGGGACTCTGGGGGTGGGGAACAGTCTAGGGTAGTCCGGGGGGAGGGCTATGTGGGCAATAGCTTGCGCCTGTGGTCGTATCGTGGTCGCATTGCAGTTCCAGGAAGGGGGTGAGGGACGCTCCACGTGCTGTTGGGTATGGAAGAGAGGGATGCCCGATGCTTGAACTGGTGCGAGTCACTTCTTGTTGCTGTTGCATGCATGACCAGCTTTCAGCCTGGCAGTCCGCTCCGTCCGTGACGGCACACCTACCTTTCTAGCAAGGCTACAATCGGACTGAAACGTCACGCTTCCAGTTGTGACATGTAAGGTGGGATGGCTGGCCAACCAAAGCTTACAACACGAACCTCCATCCATTGCGTTTGAGACCAAGGTTGACATGTCAAGACACACTCTTCATGCGCTTCCTCTCTGGTGCACTAGCATTTCAATATAAGACCAAAGTTGAGACGTTGCCGGTGCACAATCCTTTCTACTGTCCTAGCTAGCTTCCATTCCCGCCTCCTCTTGCTGCCGTCCCCCAGCCTCTGTCTGCTGGGTTTTGGGTAGGGCACCTTGCAGCAGCTCCTTGGCCAGGCCCCTGCCGCCCTTCTTTTGCGCCACCAACTGGTCGGTGAGCTCTTGGACCTGCTGGCCAAGCACATATACTATTGCTGGCAGGGACCATGGGAGGCAGGTGTGCAGTGGTCTGGGAGCAGGCAGTCCAGGTCATTGGGACACAGACTTGTTCCTAGATGCGTAGGCTCATGCAGTTAAAACCTGCTTGGCGTATGCATGCAAGCCTGGCAGCATGCACAGGGCCCATGCTAGGCGTGGCCTTTCCACTAAAAGCGAGCACCTATGCCAGTCTCCATCAGCACTGCCGCTGTTCAAGCACAAGTAACACGAGGAGGCCGGTCGGCTAGACCGGCAACCCATGCCCAGCCCGTAACTGACTTCTCAACAAGCAAGGCCCGTCCTTGTCACCTGCCAGGCATCTTGCACACGGTACTCGCCAATCGCCTCCCGCCTCAGCGCTGTCAGGTGGGCAGCCGTGCCCAGCGCTGCACCCAGGTCGTGGGCGAGCGATCGCACATACGTGCCCTTGCTGCACACCACCCTGAAACGCACGCTTTGCGGGTCCTGCGGGTCCCTCTCCAGCTCAAACGCCTCAACTGCACCAGGGACAGCGTGGCTACACGAGTTGCAGGGGATGTCGGCATGCATAGAAATGAGCCAGGAGGTCATGCATGGACCGCGCCACAGCCGTCTCTGCCTGGCACAATCCCTTGGCCCAGGGAGCCCACCCCGACGTAGCACACTGCACCTGTCACGGTGCGTGGCTGGCGCTCCACCTCCCCTCCCATTCGTGCCACCTCATACAGCCGCTTGCCGCCCAGACGAATAGCCGAGAACATGGGCGGCACTTGCTGAATCTCGCCCACAAGCCTCTCCCGTGCTGCCAGCAGCTGCTCATCTGCGTGCGGGGGGCGGAACGGGGGGGCTGGGGTGGGGAGGGGCACTGCAACATGGCTTGGGCAGGGCCGAGCGTGGCCAGGGGGTGGGTCTTTACCCCCCTGATAGTGGCGAGCCTTACAACCAAATGGGCGCTTCCAAGAGCCACTGTCGTACCCCGCCCTTGTGTGCCTGTATATACCCGCAAAGCCACAACACAGGCGCCACCGGAGGTAGCAGCCCGGGCAGGCACAGCCCACCCCCGGCACGCTCCCGCCTCACATGAGCTCACATGCCACAGCAACCAGAAGTCCAGGCACACACCTGTGATATGCTCCCAGGGCAGCCGCTGGCTGACCTCGGTGTCGGCATCGTAGGAGGGGGTGCCCTCCCCCAGCCGCAGCACCCCTGTGTACTCCTTAGTCATGGCCATGAAGGCGTCCACGGCCTTGGTGCCCCGCCCCACACACACGATCAGCAGCCCTGCAGTCGCATCATGGTGCCGTGACGGTGGCGCTGAGCAGCACAGCTCACACTGTAGTGCGCCGCTGAGGGTGCACAGGCATGACACAGCCGCGGGGGAGCATAGCCTCCCATTGTCAATAGCACTAATCTGTGGGACTTTATGGGCAGCAGCAGGTAGCAAACGCCCCCACACCCACCCCAACATCTACATACCCACCCATACCCCAACCCCATGCCAGCTACACCAATACCTACACACCCACCCACCCACCCACCCACCAACATAGAGGACCACACACACACGCCACCGCAACTAGCAAACACCCCCACACCCACCCCAACATCTACATACCCACCCATACCCCAACCCCACGCCAACTACACCACCATCTACAAACCCACCCACCCACCTGTTGCCATTGGGTCCAGCGTGCCCGCATGCCCCACCTGCAGCCCCACGGGCCAAGATAGACTCATATACATACAAAGCAAACAGACTGCTGCACCAGAGGCTGCACTTGAGCATCATGTAAGGAACTGTGCATAGATAGTATGCCGTTGGCAGACTGGTACAAGTGAAGCCGACCCTGTTTATCGTTATCAGGTCAAATGAATAGGGGAGGCTAAGTCATTACGTCAGCTGGACTAGGAATCCCAAGTGATGGATTGCTCACTTTCTTGACTTGGATGCGTTTGAGCGCGCCGCGGATCTTGGCACACACATCGAAGCTGGTCCAGGTCTTGGGCTTGTCCACCAGGAGCACCCCATTCTGCCACGGCCCCTCATCAAGCGGAACCTCAGGCGGCAGAATGGGCGTGGGCATAACCAACACCTTCTTTGGCCGTGGCTGCTGCTGCTGCTGTTGCTGTTCCTGCCCTGGCTCCACATCCAATTGTTGCTGCTCAGCTCCGTCTAAGGTGTTCACCCCAGGGGCAACTCCTGCGGTTGCCGGCAAGGAGGCGCCTTCTGCCGCTGCCGCACCGTGTTCGTCGGCTGCAGGAGTGACTATGTCTGGCTCAGCTGCAGCCGCTGTAGCAATGAGGCACCGAGGCGACAAAGATGCAGCCGCATGGCTGCCGGGGTGGAGCGGCCCGCAAGGTACCCCGTTCCGGCGTGGGGGACTTGTACTGCCCGCTGGGGAGCCACCGGAAGTGGTTTGTGCAGACACTCCTGCTGAACCAGCGGCAAGCACTGCCGCGCTGTTGTGTAAGCCCCGCGCAAGCCGAGGCTTCTTACTGGGCTGCTGCATGTGTAGCAGTGCTGCTGCTGGTACCTGAGCTCGCCTTCCCAAGGGACCTGCTGGTGACAACAGAAAGTGAGCAAAGGACTGCCTAGTGGAAGTGCAGTAGGCACACTGGCAAGTTTTAAATACCAGCACCCACCGACTGATGGGAGTCGTAGGAGCAGCCTTCCCCAGCAGCGGCCTGCGGTCATGGCGGTCCTAGTGCATGCCTGCTCCCTACAGACTTGCCAGAGAACTATAAATATGTAGTTAATCCAATCTGCCTGAGTGCATAAGGTGGCCTTGTGATTGTGGGGGTAAACACTAGGACAGCTTGGCCGAACCACGCATTTCACGACAACAAGCAACTCTCGTAAACTTGCGAGTACTCGCACTTCTGATCGACCGGTAGCATATAGGTAGCTCTGCCCCGACAACAGAAGCATGGCCACCCCCTTGGACCTGCGGAACAGGCGCAGGGAGGCGCAGGTGAGTCACCTTGCGAGCACCCTACAGTTGCAGGCCTTGATGCCTTACTTTGAATATACAGTGTCGGTATTTTCCAATGCAGAGAACCGTCAGACTTGCTCTCAACGCCTTCAACAGTGGCCTGGACAGGTGGAAGGTGGGCGCTCTTGGTTCCTCCGTGCTGTGCAGATACATGCTAGCCCCGCTATCCTGTCCAGCACTTGCAGCGACATAACTACCGCCTCACCCTGCAGCGAGCAGCAGCCGAGGGCAAAGTCTGTGCAAGCGAGCTGGCGAACGCCATCTTGGCAGAGAAGTAAGTTCCTTGTGCTGCCGACCATGTGTGTCCTGAGCAAGCCAGGTGTTGACTTTCCCCTCTACCACTAATGCATACGGGATTTGCCAGGTCCCTGTTAATCACTGTGCAGGGACCTGCCTGCGCTTGTCCTTGGTCCCCTGGACGGCATAGCAGGCCTGCTGCCAGCAGCAGCAGTCAAGCTGCAGCAACAACAGGAGCAGCACTTCAGGAAGCTGCAAGCTTGCCTTTTGCAGCTTAAAGATGCTCTGCACGTCCTCAGGTACCAAGAATGGGCCTTAATCACTGGTATCTGGATGGATGTGTTATTTGAAGGCGAGGAGCTGCCAAGTTCTAAGGGTGGAGTGACCCGTAGCCCTGTATCCGGTATTCTCAAGCAGATACCTCTTCGAGCCGTGCACCATCTGCAGTTGAAGCTTGGTGTTATTTGCAGGGTAGCACTTGGCACAGTTTCTGAGCTTCTGGAGGTCGAGGCCACATCCCTTTTGCTGGGGAAGGGCGCTGTTTTTGCAGCATTGTCCCTTGCAACTATAGGTGGGACCCATGGAGCGCTGCCCCGCCTGTGGTACATGTCATGACTGGACCAACAATGGCAGGCTGAATCCTGGTCACCAGTTGCTGGCGACAGCTTGCCTGTCAACCCGAGCAGCCTGTGTATGGGTGGTCAGCCCGTCTGCTCCTGGCAGGCTTGAAGTGACTGGCAAGTATACCGACAAGCACTCCTTGCCACGCAGGGAAGCTGCTGCAGGAGGTTGTGGACATGTATGCAGCAGAGCAGCGAGTGAAAGAGGCCGTACTGGCTGGCTTTGAACAGGTCCCAGGTCAGTTTTCTGGCTTTCTGTACATGCTACCTCTTGAACAAAAATCAACTTGTGCCTGTGCAATTGCACTCACATCCAGTGACAAAGCGCTGCTCTCGTCGCTGACATTGCAGGCCAGTTCTTTGATCGAGGTCCTCACTTGGATACCCGGAGCAAAGGTGGTGAACGGCAAGATGCAAGGGGTGAACGGTTGGGGAAGGTGCTTCAAGTGTATCTGACTGCCTGGTTATTGTCGCCGGAAGTGGACGACCAGAGGGTCGAGACAAATTTGGCTTGCATTACAGAGGACATGCGGGGCTTGTAAGACCAGGAAAATCACTCTTACAAGCTATTGAATACATTTGGTCGTTGTCACACTGCACTCTTATCGATGCCAGCAGGTTGGCTGCAAGCGATCAAGTTATCAGGCGTCCTGGCAGGCCAAAAGAGCATCTCAGAGAGGGGGAGGGATGACGTAAGAATGAGTAATTCTCCACGACACGTGGAGCTCATGGTGGAGCTTAGTTGCTTCGCTTCTTCGCTCTTCACTTCCTTGGCATAAGTACTCAAATGTTCTGGCTTTCCCTTGCTGTAATGGCACCTTGTCACAATGGATTCTGAAGACTTCCGTGAGGTTCCGTCCCTTCAGCGTCGACAGGAACTAAGCCTAGACCAAGCTTTCATTTCTATTGGGGAGTTTGGGGCTGGACAGCGGCTCCAGTTATGCGTGGTAAGGCTGCCTGCCTAGAACGTGTCATGGCTGTGACAACAATTATAGTGCCGATAGAGCACCTCGCAACCAGCTCCTGTGACTGACATGAGCGCAGGCCGGACTCGGCTGGATAGCAGCGAGCTTACAGACGCTGCTAGCTGTTTTTGCAACTCTCAACCCCGTCCAACCCCACAACATAACTTGTGTGAAGGGCAACGATGCCTGCCTTGCTGAAATAGCCAAAGCACGGCCAGATGTGTGCAGTCTCAAACCTGGTACTTGGGAGTGGACGCACAAGTGAGTTTTTCCGAGGGGAACCCTGCGCATGCACTCAGCAGCCCTGCTCGCACGGGTCTTAGCACGGACACTAGAAACACCTTCAAACTGTTCAGTGCTAGTACAGAGAGCGATGGCTCGGGCCATAGCTGTGTCTGCAGGCTGCGCCTCCGCCCGCAATGCAATATGCATTCGCTGCAGCTAGGTGCTGCTGCGGGGGCGCTGGTGCTGTGTGTTTCCCACTTCCCCATCTCCCTTCTGCTCCAATTTGCAGGGGCTGGTCCCTTGCGTCAGAGTTCAACTTGGTGTGCGGCACGGAGTGGGCGCTACAGCTTGTGCAGTTCTGCTTCTTTGCCGGCGTGCTACTGGGCTGTGTTTTGTTCCAGCTGGCCTCTGGGCGCTTTGGTGAGCGGTGAAGGGGGCTGATGCCTATGCGCTGAGCATGCCCTGCCCATGTGTCGCCCTTACTACTTGCCTCGTCCACCCCACAATGGAACTCTGTACATCCCGAGACTCAGCCGTGTGTGCACCGGTGCGCTCAGACAGGCACGCTATAGCTGCCTGTGTAGCTGCGCCTCATATCAAGCAGGAGTGCCGCATGGTCGCAGGTCGCAGGCGGCTCCTTTACACGGCATCCACGCTGTCCGGCATAGCCGGCGTCATGTGCTGCACAGCACCGTCGCTGTGGCTCTACATGTTGTTCCGTGGCCTGACTGGCTTGGCCACGGGCGGGCTGGGCTTGGCCGCCTTTGCGGTGGGCACGGAAAGCTGCGGGCCCTCGTGGCGCTCCCTTGCGGGGCTGCTGCTGCAGGTCAGTGGCAGTGGCTGTTCTCCTCAAGGGCTGGGACCACTTTGTTTTAGGTGTGACCGCCACTTAAAGGGTGTCCATGGACTGGCTGGGCCTGGGTAAGGTGTGGGCTGGCATGGGGCCACCAAGGCAGGAGCGTGCGCGTATGGTGGACACCTTGGCTTATAGTGCCGTTCGAGGCTGGGCGTATGCTCGGGGCGGTACGGTGTCCCTAAATGTCATGTGCATCCGTGGAAGACACATTGAAACGCACAGTAATAGGTCAGCGAGGTCTCAGGGACATCACACTTCCTCGTTTCTGCCGCATGCAGATCTTCTTCTCAGTTGGTGCCTGCCTGGCGACGCTGCTTGCCTCCGTCGCGCCCGGCTGGCGCGCGCTGACCCTGCTGTCAGCCTTGGCTTCCCTGGCCTACGTCGGCACCTGGTCCTACGTGAACGAGAGCCCCAGCTGGCTGCTGCTGCGCGGGCGCAAGGGCGAGGCGACCGCCGCCATCGCAGCGATTGCGTTCGCGAACCGCAGCCGCCCGCCGGAGCTGCCCCTAGCCGACCCCACCGCCTTCCTGGCCAACCCCCAGAGCCGCCTGCGGGACCTGCTGGCCCATGGCAAGCTGCGGCAGCGGCTGCTGCTGTCGGGCGTGGGCTGGTTCGCGGCAGGGCTTGCCTACTATGGCTCGCTGCTGCTGCTGGAGCCGCTGTCTGGGTGGGATGCGACCAGCAGAGGCGACGGCTCGGTGTACATCACCGCGCTGATGGGGTTCAGCTACGAGATACCGGGCGTGGCGGCGGCGGGCCTTGCGGCGGAGCGGGTGGGGCGCAAGTACACGCTGGTGGCGGCGTTTGCGCAGGGTGAGTCGTCGTATTGTGACTGTGGTACGAAGGGGGGGGGGGGCGCGGTGTAACCCTGCAGGTGCTATTTTGGTCGCAAGAGGTCTTTCTTCCACGCTGGTTGTGGAGGTGTCGGATCCCAGTTTCGCCCATCGCATAATCAGCGGCGCAGGCTGCCAGAACCTCCCCCAGCGGTTGTGCCCAGCACCGCACACTGCACTCGCGCGGGGTGCTTACACAGACCAGCCTTGCCGACCCGCCCTCTGAGACTCCCTGCCCTGCCCCCTCTGCCTCCAGCCGGCGGCTCGCTGATAGCAGCGGCCCTCACCAACTCCGCGGCCCGGCGGGCCCTTGCGGTGGCGGCGCGCTTTGGCCTGGCAGCGGCCTACGCCACCCTCTTCCTCATCTCGGCCGAGCTGTACCCGGCGGTTGTGCGGAACCAGGGGATGGCGACCGGCAACTACTGCGCGCGCGTCGGCACGGCTGTATCGCCGGTGCTTGCGCTGCTGGTGGCGCTGCATGTGCGCGGGGGCTGCCTGGTGCCGCTGCTGGTGGCGGGAGGGGTGTGCCTGGCGGGGGGAGCAACGGTGTTGTTCCTGCCGGAGACCCTGAACAACCCTTGCCCAGAGACGATACAGGTGGGGTGAAGCACTGCACGCGCGACGGGAGGGTGGGGGACGGTGCCTGCTGCGGATCATTATGGAGCAGTGCTCATGTGGAACAATAGCGCATAGCGAAAGAAGTGGCTGGCTGAAGAGGCTTCAGGTGTATGTGCTGCATTGCTTGTACCAAACTGGCCATGGCATACACGGCAGCACGATTGTTAAGAATGACGCGCCTGGTTTGAGACAGGGCGGCTTGCAAGGAGGCTGTGGGTGGTAGCAGGGTGCCTGAGACAGTGATGTTGGGACAGGGACAGTGGCATTTACCCTCGCCTTGAGACTAGAGGGAGCGAGCCGGCTGGCTTGGAGTGCTTGCTAAGGCAGTTTGCTCGCCGATGAGATTGTGTGCAGGAGATGGATGTGGCGAGCATCAAGCGCCAGAAGTCTTGGACAATAGCTCTGCGGCAGATGTTCCGTAGCAAGGCCCGGCAGAAGGAAGAAGACGACACCGTCATCATGCGGTCAGCCTAGCCGAGTTCGTAAAACCCTGCCAGGCATTTGTGGGCAGAGTCATAAACTGATTTATAAAACTTGTGCATCTGCTTTCTTTGGCCCCTTATGCTTTCCTAAACATAACCACGCAGGGGCGCTAGAAGCCTTGAGTTGAGAGCCACAGAGCTGCCGATGGCATTGTTTGCGTATGTCTCATTTTGTACTATGTGTCTTGTGCCGGCTCTGCCACCTGATGCATCACCTTTTGTTTAGTACTTCTTCAGCGTCCAGGTGCCACCTCTACCCCCAGTGTGCAGGAGCTATCTAGGCCCGCACTTCTTGAGCAGTTTAATGCAGGTTGTCTCTGCCAAAGGGCTGATACTGCACAGTTCATCTCCACTTGCTTGTTCTAGCTGATGCCAGGGATGTGCGCATGGTTGCAACGTTCAGCCTGGGTGGGAAGCGTGTGTGGCCACAATGATACCACAGCCATGTGGGCGGTGAGACATGTTATCCTTTGTACTGATTGTGTTCATGAACCTACTCCCCCAGACCTGGCAAGCACCAGCGGATCCTTGCATCCAGCCCTGGATTGTCCGTTTTATCCCTGTCCGAGTTACCTGCCACCATTTTAACATTTCCCATGTAACCGGACAAGTGCCGTCGTCCACATCACCTATCACCAAGCAACAGTTATTCTGTTGCGTCGCAAGGCGAACAACAACCCAGTATCTCTCCGTTCTTACAACCTGCCAGTCTTACTGCCAACAGCAGGTCTAAGCCTTGCCAGAGAGTCACGAACTCCGTCACTAGCTGGGCTTCCACAAATCCCAGAAGCCCTTGGCTGCAAGGTCTATGTTGCCACCACACAGGATGACACCCACACGCCGGCACTGGCTGTACTGGGGGTCGTGGCAAAAGTGTTGAGATAGGGCTGCTGCCAGACCTGCTGCCCCACTGGGCTCCACTACCACCTGCACCAAGAGAGCGGTGGGGCCCAGGGGTGAACGACCAGCTATTCCGGGTTGTGCGAGAGTGTGGAAATTTCTCTGCTAATCCAACGCTGGACTGTGACTCACAAGCGGCACCATACAAAGGCAGACAAGGCAAACTCGGGCGTATGCCAAGCCTGGCAGCTTGAACCATGAAGCCATACGAGAACACCCTGTCTGCCCTTAGCAGCCCCTCCCCCAAAACGTTTCGTAGGGACCCACTTCGCGCTCAGCCAAGACCTTGGTGCCCAAGGCATCGGCACAGTTTCAACCTTCTAACACTACTATGGGGACCAGGAGCATTTCTTTCTCTTTGCAAGAGAAGAAAAAGCTGAAGCCCGCACTCCCGTCACACTGCCCTTCAAGCGACACCTGGGGTCCTTGGCTGCGGCCCCTTGCCCACCTTCATGCGCTCAAAGCACAGCCGCATGGCCGCCACGATCTCCTCCTCCGAAATGGTGATGACCCCGTCAACCAGGTCCCTCACAATGGGCCATGTGAGGTCCCCTAGCCGTGCCTCTAACCCGTCGGCGATGGTCACCGGCTTGGGCGTGGGCACCAGCCGCCCTGCTGCCTTGCTGGCTGCCACGTCCGCTGCGTTGTTGAGGCCTGCAGCGGTCCCGCGGACAGGGAGGTGCCTGGGGCTCCTTCAGCCAAGAGGAAGGCGACCGTCGAGGGTACAGCCGGAAAGTGATTTCGAGAAGCCTAATGCGGACGCGCTAATTGCCACTGGAGTGCCATGCCGTAGCAGTGCTATAAGGGGAGACATTGATCCTGCGTGAGGCTGCATATACAGGCAGGTGTCACAATTGTGGCTCCATGTGTCTCACCTGTGGGCTCAGCTGCCAGCACCAGGATACCCGGCCGCAAGGCCTTGGCTGCCACTGCAATGCCGCTCAACATACCCCCGCCAGAGACTGGCACGATGATAGCATCAAGGTCTGGAACCTGCAACAGGCTACGGAGATTGCAGGGCCACATCGGGTGCGCACCCGCATCAGAAGACGCTGGCTGAGGTGCATGGCAGGGTCGACTATTAATTAATGGTATGGTTGACTGTCGACTTTGAGAGCAGGTGCCGGGCGTAGGTAACCCAGAGTTTCACATCCCGGCCCCTGCCTCTAGGGCTGTACTTGCCTGTTCCAGTAGCTCCAGAGCTATCGTGCCCTGCCCTGCTATGGTGTCCTTGGCATTGTATGGCGGGATGAACACCGCCCCGGTGGCGGCCTGAACCTCAGCAGTTGCGGCCTCCCGGGCATCAATTGTGGGCTCACACAGCGTCACCTGACCTGCACTGGCAATACGAGCTGACTGGTAAAATGACAGAACACCTGCCCTTCCAAGCCCCTCTGACTGGCTCTTAGCAGGCAACCAATCATGTGGGCAGTTGCATTCGGTGTGCCGTTGTCAAGTGCCCCAGGCAGAAATCCTCTGCCGTTTCAGGCAGGTTATCCTTCACTACAAACAACAGTGGAGTTGCGGCACTCGACCGACACAACCCACCCCCATAAGACATGGTGGCCTCTATTTTGCACGCTGGCGCCCCTTGGGGAATGATGATGTTTGCCGTGATGCCTCGCAATTTGGCAGCCAAGGCCACAGCGCCTGCATGGTTGCCTGCACAAGCCACCACGAGGTTGGAAAGTGAACTCCACAGTCTTGCAATAGACAAGGGCGTCTTGGAATTACGACGGGGTGATCACTTGAGCCAGGCAGGACTGGCGGACCGACTGCATCTGCCTTATCTTCCCTGAAACAGACCCATTGCCAGCCACAGACTTGTACACATATGTACCTGAGCTGTGTGTCACAACCCCCCTGGCTGCCTCCGCATCCGTCAAGGAAAAGATTGAGTTGCAGGCTCCTCGGAATTTGAACGCGCCACCTGCGTGTGGGCAGTGCCACTATGGAAGTGCAGCTGTGGGTGGCCCCTTGCCCAGCACCTAAATGACGAAATGGCTCTGAGCAGACATATAATTTCATCTCAGGAGACCTCAACCTTCTTTCACCTTTCTGGAAAATCTCGCACTTGAAAAAGACCTCCCGGCCGCACAGCTTGTCTATTGTGCTGCAAGTTTGGACCTGCACCACAGTGCCAGGCTGGGGTTTGGCAGGTGAGTCGGGCAGGTCGAGTCTCAGCACGGGTCTGCAGATGCAGGATATCCTACCGGTGTTACATGTGCGTATGGAGCTATTCGTTGGGCTGCAGCCTGGATATCTGCCAAAGTCACGGCGTGCAGATTTCCCGTCATGTATGCCCTGCTGCCTGCCGTCAAAGTGCTACGACTGTCGCGTCCCAGTTTCTTGGTGACGTTCTTCTAGCTCTTCACAGCTTGGAGACTGTGCCTCACATGATCAGTGGACAAGTGGCTCAAGCTCCTAAGGTAACCCTGTTCCCTTCTGCTGTCGGCAAAGTCGGATACGAGCCAGACGGTCAAAGCGAGCTACACCTGGCATATTTTGCGCCTCCGGAGCTGGCGGGAGCTCGCTCGCGCCCAACGAGTCGGTCCAAGGTGGCTTCGCGTCCGTCCAAAAGCGACATGCAGCGCAGAATTCCCCAAAATTGTTGGTCTCAACACGAACTGAATGTTACGCAAGCCACTCGGTCAGTGTCGGAACGGCTCCACATGGCGTTGCTGGATGGTGTTGGGCTGGCTTGCAACCCTTGGGAAGCTAGCCAGAGCATCACAAGCCGGGTCAGGTGGGTATGAGATTTGATCACGCTTGCCGGAAGTGCAGCAGAGCCCTTGGACAACGCTGCTTCCACCAGGTACAACCCACCACCTGTGGTTTACCAGCAGAGGCGACAGTCTAGCGTTCCTTGCGGGTATGCCTCACGTACAAGTCCAACGTGACACACTGCACCACGCGCATGCTGCAGGTGACCCGCCCCCAGCCTTTATTGCAGCCAACGCCACCGTAGGTGGCAGCCAGCGCTGGCTGGCCAGAGCACGGTGGGAACTGCCCCCACCCCCAACCCCAGTCACACTTGAGGACTGCGCCAGTGCGTGCGCAGCTGCCTACAGTGGCTGTGCACTGTTCCTTTACTACAAGTATGAGTGCCCCACCCTCCGCTGTGGGGTGGGCTCTGGAGGCTACTGTGAGCTGTACGGCGCCAACGGGACTATCGAGGCGTTTGAGATAGCGCAAGGCTCGCCGCCCGACTCAAGCTGGGCTGGTTACGGTGAGGCAACTCGGCTCCTTGGTAGCTTTCTTCAGCACCTGCCCAGAAGTAGGCCAGCAATGCAATAACTCCATTCAGCTAGTAGGCAACGCAGTTACAATTTTCACAGCTGCTCAACATAGCCGCATCTAGCCACACATCTCCTACCGTGTAAAGGCCTCGTGCTCTGCTGAAACCCAACCTACTGCTGTGCTTCTCCTTTGCCTTATGCAGTGGAGGGCCGGGTGCAGGCACCGCCTGTAGTTAGCGCCGATGAAGGAGTCCTCAGCTTTTCCAGGGTCAACACCTACCCCTACACACCGGCCCCCATCCCACCCTGGGCTGAGCCTGAGACATATGATGAGCTGCTGGCCGAGAACTGTACGCTTTGGCGCAACGGAACCAGCGACCGCCTGACGCTGTCTAACTGCAACAAGTGCGGGTGGAAGCGGATTCAGGACTGGCCGGATGCTCAGAGGATGCCGTCACTGTACTCCAATGCAGGTGGGCATGGGCTGGGGTGATGTCTTTACTTGTCCAGCAACCCCAAACACAAAAAGCCATACTTGCGTGTCTTCAGCTCAGCACTATCCATCAACGGCTTGGACCCTAGGGCAAGACCTTGCGCTCTCCCAAGGCACACCACTGGTGATTCTGGGCGGCGGTAGACAGATAAAAAGTGTGGGAAACGCTGAACTGGTTGCCGGCGAGCCTGTGCCGCTCGCAGGTGGGCCTTCCGGCTGGCACGACAGTGTATTTGGGTGCCTAGAGCCTCAGGAGGGCTACTATGCACCTTACGGACTTCCCATACCTTCAGACAGGTCGGGTAGTTGACAGTAGCAACGGCAGTGCAGGCCTGAACCCGCCGAACTTTGCATATGTGCACAGCATGCTGCCACTTGTGAAACGACTTACAAGGCAGTTTCCCCCGTTGCCGGTTGTGCCGCATACAACTTCACCAAGGTGCAGTCTGATTGACGCAGGTGTCAGGCACAAAGCACGCTCCCTGGCTTTGTTTCCTGCATGTGCAAGGAGGTGAGACACGCATGCCTTGACGAATTCTACCATAACTTTGGGCTTCCCAAGCAACTTCGTCGTGCATCGGCTGCATTAGTGCCTTCCATTGGTTGTGCTCCATAGTTTGGGGAGTCAACCTCTGGGCTCCAGATCCTTAGCATTAATCGTTGCACGGGTCAAGTCCCTGCAGGGCCTGGTGTACTCTCCAGATCGCATAGTCGAAAATGCCTGGCTTGAGGTGGAGTACCAGCAACAGGGCGCGGCTGCCTCTCGGCTGGACCCTTGCATTGACCCCTGGGAGGAGTGGGGCTGTGGCACGGACTTTTTACGCAATGCCACCGCTGGCTGCTCAGGTGGGCCTCTTTGACTGTTCGATATGCTGTGTGCACTCCTTGGTATCCGCACAGGCTTAAATTTTTGGAAGTGCATAACTCAGTGGGTGCACAAAGGGCAACCAATGCAGTACCAAGAGTAAGCAGTCATTTGTGGCGAAAGGGGAAACAGGGCTGCATGCGCCTTTGGTACCCATCCTATACCTACTGCTGCATGCACATGGCTTGAAGCTCATTTGTGGCCTCAAAGTTATTATGAGTTCCAGCTTCTCCAGATGAACGTAATGTGGAGTGGAGAGGTCCCAGCCTTGTAGGGTGCTCAGCCGCCTCACTGTGCCTGGCAGTCCATGCACAGTGGCAGCGAAGCGTTTGTTGTCTTTCTTGGTGGGGAGCCAGCTCCTACCTGGCTTGGCTTAGAAGCCCTCATATGTTGCTGCCTTGCCCCTGGGTTTGCAGGTTGCCCTGCTGGGTCCCAGCCAGTGCCCACCTATCATTATTACCGCGATTACTACCCCGATGAATCCAGGAAGTGAGTTCCTGCTGCTGGGGAGCGCGGTGCTGCTACTTCTCCAGCACGAGGCTTCCTTACTTGTCTGATGGGTATATCTCTGCGCTGGTGCTTGCTGGAGTTGTAACAACTTGTACCGTCCTGTCTGAAAATGGCCACATTTTGTGCTGCGCAGGTGTGCGTCCTGCACAAGTGGAACCGCCCCTGTGGCACTCCACTGCATGGATGTTGCCTCCTGCCAGCCCGGCAATGCCCTCTGGGAGCCCACAACAATGAGATGGGGTGGTCCATACTGTACAGCCTGTGCCCCGGACCATGTGCTTACTATATACTTTCCCTGGTCAAACAGCACCTCAGCGCTACCCCCTTACGGTCAATACCTGGGCTGCGTGCCCTGTAGTGAGCTGGGGTGCGCTGCCGGTGCCTGTGACACCATGACGGGGTGCGCGCGCTGCATTGTAGGCAGCAGGATGGTATTCCAGCAAAGCAGTAACCGAACCATATGGACATGTTCCGAACCTGGCAGCAACTGGCCTGTCGGGCCTCATGGCGCTTGATCTATGCCGAGTCAATACCATGGTTTTAGATCTTGTTGCTTGGACATGTACATGGCTTTGTTACCTCAAGGCTCCAACATGAAATGGCTCACTGTTCTGCCCAAACTTTATGTGGGCAAAGCGATCTGTGTAACAAGGTGACCAGTGCAACCACACGTGGAGCCCAAGTGTCAGCCGGTTGCTTGCATCAAGGGGATCACGACCATTTGGCAGCTGCTGGATGACCCGATCAAAGCACGGGCACTCTTGCGCCTTGGCTATTTCAGCGCGCTGGCGGGCCCAGTAGCCAATCCGAGGGTGAGCTGACGTTCAAACTTGAGCATGCATGCCACCTCTTTCCGTCAATCTTCTCCTATTATCTTTGGATTTGCGAGACAGACATGAATACCAAGCCCGTCAGTCACTGTTGGAGGCGGACTTTGGAGCTGGGCATACTAGTAGTCTTGGGTGTGCTTGCATGCCTTGGACACCAAGCCAGCGCCGCAGGGCTGGCGACAGGTGGGTACCACTATTAAGAGCGGGTCGGTGCCTCGTGAGTGCAGCGCTGAGTTCTTGGACAGGTCAGCCCACCAAGGGAAGCACAGCGTGGTTGCTCAAGCATTGTGCTGCTTAAAGTTTAAAACAGGCAGAGGCTCCCATGTGCTTTCAGGAGTCCTGTTCTCGTGATTGACTGCCTGCATGCAGCTTACAATGCCAAGGACTGAAGGCACTGCGCTGCAGGTGACCCCCCTCCTGCCTACGTCGCAAAGAACGCCACAGTGGGAGATTGGATCTGGCTGGCCAGGGTGCGGTGGAAGCTGCCCACAGACAATCCGCCAGTCACGCTCGAAGACTGTGCCAGTGCTTGTGCTTCCGCCTACACTGGATGTGCACTGTTCGTCTACTACAAGTACTCCTGTTTTACCCTTAGCTGTGGAGTGGGCTCTGGAGGCTACTGTGAGCTGTACGGCGCCAATGGGACCATAGGGGTCTCTACCAAGTATCAAACATCACCTGAGGACACCAGCTGGGCTGGTTACGGTGAGAACAACTGGGCTGCATGGCGGGCACACCTCTTCATCACCTGCACACTTTGCCTTGCAATGAGCTGCCTGTATGCCGGTTGGAACAACTGAGCAAGGCTGAAAGTACCGTCCTAGGTGTGCGCTGCGGCAGCACTGATCCCCTGGACGGACAAGCAAGGCTCAGCAAACAGAGCAGCCAGTGACCTGCCCCCCACCGTTGCAGCGTTGAAATCGTTCTTTGGCTGGATGATCTCAAGGGCGGCGCTGTGGGGACGCGCAGGTTGCCAACGACCAGCATTAGCAGGCTCTTGGGTGCCATGATCAGCATGGCGGTGGTGGAGAGTCCTGCAGCAATGGAGGAAGGGCGGTGTGGTGGACAGGGGGTTGTAGACCCTGGGCTGCATTCCAGTCTTGTCGCACAGTCCAACCTCCTGCTGTGCTGATGCCATGTACAGTGGAAGGCCGGGTGGGAGCCCCGCCAGTTGCCAGTGCCGCAAAGGGGAACCTTACCTTCACCAGAGTCGACACCTACCCCTACACCCCGGCCCCCATACCAGCCTGGGCTGTGCCTGAGACTTATGGCAAGCTGCTGGCCAACCCTGGGAACTGCACTGTTTGGACCAACAGGACTGGCGACCGCCTTACCATCGCCAACTGCTCCAAGTGTGGGTGGAAGCTGGCGCAGGACTGGCCAGATGCACCCAGGATGCCATACCTTTTCTCCGATGCAGGTTTGCCAGGGAGGAGGTTCACTGCAATGCAAGGCTAGGCTTGGCATAGGGTAGGCTGGAATGACAGCGCGGCTTTGTGGTGGTTGGCAGTCCATGTATGGCCAGAGGGTAACGATGACTACCCTGCGACAGACTCAGCTGAGACGGGCCCCTCAGATGGACTATATGGTTATTGGCGGTACTTGTAAACCATGACACGGTGCAAACATTATAACTGGTTTGTGCGATGCATGGAAATTATCAGTGCGGCTAGCTTTGCTGTGTGCCTTACAGGTGGAGCTTCTGGCTGGCATGACAGTGTGTTTGGCTGCCTGGAGCCCACAATGGGCTACTATGCCCCTTATGGACTTCCCATACCTTCAGACAGGTGGTGCGCATCCCACCCCACGGCAGTACCCAGTTGTCAACATTGTATTGGGGCCAGTTGCGGCGGGCAGCCAATATTAACATCATATGACCTTGTGCTGCAAGTTCCTTCCACGGCCACTCCCATGATATGACTTTGAACCGCGATGTGCTGTGCCTTCCCCTGCTTGACGCAGGTGCAAGGTGCAGAAGCCGCTTCCTGGGTTCGTCTCTTGTTCCTGCAAGGAGGTGGGACTGTCCTTGCTGCGTCAAAAGGTTAAGGCCAGGATTATTGACATGTGAAGCCGTGGTGGAAATTTAAGAAATATTGCCTAACAGTAATCCAGTGTATGAGGGCACAGTACATTGAACTTGCCACTTGCAGGGCTTGGTGTACTCTCCAGGGCGCATAGCACAGAACATCGACATTGAAGGAAGTTATCGGCGTGACGGACCAACTGCAAAGCGGCTGGACCCCTGCATAGACCCCTGGGAGGAGTGGGGCTGTGGCCCCGACCTCTTGGAAAACGTCACAGCAGGGTGCAAAGGTGAAGTATCTCGTCTTCGCGTGCCACTTCATACTTGTTGCCAGCATGGGTCCCGGCTGCAAACTGGTGGAATCACTGCCATACATATGCTCCATTGGCCTCTGCATCAAAGCGTGACGGATGGGTTGTCAGGATAAGGTGAACTCCACCTTTGAAAAACTGGAGGGGCATAGGCCCCTCCAGTTCAGCCTAGTCTCACAGCGTACCGCCACCTGACCATGCTGCCACAAGAGCCCTTCAGTATTGCTGGTTCTCCAGTGGGGTCTTGAGCAACCCTCATCAAGGTTGGGCGGTTGCGGATGCGACGGATGCGAGGCTTGCATTCTTGCTTTATTGTTGTGTTCCCTAAGACTGGCTAACGTACACATGTGTTACACCCATGCAGCATGTCCAAACGGCTTTCAGCCAGCACCTACCTACCACTACTACAGGGACTACTACCCGGACGAGTCCAGAAAGTACAATCCCATATGCCAGGGGGTTATATGTCTTGTAATAGAGCCGACCATGCCAGCCCCTATTGCCTGCATAATTGCCCAATGGAGCTGCTCTGTTGCTGGATGGTATTCTTGGACAGCGCAGCGCAACATGAACGCATAGAGTCAAGGGCTGCACTCACAGCCTCCCTGGGCACCATCTCTCCAAAGGCTGGACGCCTGGTACTATAGCGCATGCCAACTGCTGTGGTCTGTATGCATTTTGAGGCCGCCCTTTTGCGGTGCTGTGCAGGTGTGTGTCCTTCACGGACGGCACCGCCCCTGTGGCCCTCCACTGCCTCGATAACGCGTCCTGCAAGCCAGGCGATGCGCCCTGGCTGCCCACCAGCTCAAGGCGGGGAGGACCATACTGCACAGCCTGCGCCCCAGACCACGTATTGACCAAATACTATCCTGCTTGGAACACCTCGGCAGAGGCTGCGCAGCACCTTGGCTGTGTGTCCTGCAGCGAGCTGGGCTGTGCTGTGGGTGCCTGTGACACCATGACAGGGTGTGCTCGCTGCCTTGACCGTAGGGACGAAAGGCGTGTCTGGGAGGTGGATGGCAACCGCACAGTTTGGGCCTGTTCTGGGGATGTCAGCCTGAACTGGCCACTTGGCCCCCATGGCGCTTAGCCTAGGAGCTTGTGGATGAGCTGGCCATGAGCTTGGTATGTCTGATTCCGTTGCACGGCTTGTACAGTTGCCCCATGCCTTGATTGTGCTGTGCAGCCTGCCTTCCCACCTGCACTAGCACGCTCCCAGACTGGTATAATAGGACCCATACCTGTATCTTGTATAAATGCCTGTGCTGCAAACGCTGTGACCTGCTCATCTCCCAACAGCTAGGTAGATGTGGCTCAGCAGTCCTTCGTAGACTGCAATCCTCGTTAAGGCAGCTGGCCAGTCCCCCAGTGAGAGGCATGTAAGTCTTTCTACCGTCGAGCACACCAGAAGTAAAGGCTCAGTAGAAGAGGTACCTCACTGCCCAGGGCGCAAGTGCCACTTGTCATGTATGACTACTGCCCGCCAGGATGAACTTGCCAACTTTCCTAAGATTGTTGTTGCATCCACTGTACCACTCTTGTTGGGTTATTTGCAGGTACATATGTCCCTGACCTGCACGCTGTACTGGTCGCACAGCCTTGCTAGCCGGCGTCATGGCCTGCATGTTCAGTAAAAACGGCGAGCTGTGGCCGTTGTTACCGCAGTTAGCACCTTCTCGACCTCTCTGCCCGGCGTTCCTGGCTCATGAAGCCCATTCTTGGAACAGACCCGCAGCCACGCAAGGAAGAGTTCGGGGTAGAGCAGCCAGGCAACAAGACCTTGGCACCTGTGGGGGGCACGACCCTGTGTCCCAGAGTGTATTAGCAACACAGGCCGCAGCCCATGTGTTGGCAGCAGGGCTCCAAAAGCACACCAGAAGCACAGAAGGTGCTAGCGCTGGTGAGTTACCACGCCGCCCACTGTCTTGGCCGGCTGGTGAGTTTCTGTTGTGTCTTCTGTTGCTTTCCCCGTCCGGACGGGGTGGTGCATGCCATTAAGAACTGGTACTTGGATCTTGTGGTTTGTGGGCATAGTACATCCTGGCTTTTTGTTGGCCCCATTTGGGGGACTCACGGCAGCATGGTCAGGTGGCGGTACGCTGTTAGACTAGACTAGACTAGGTGAGTTTCTGTGTAGAGCCTTATTTCTGGTCAGACTATACATGCTGAAATTTCGCTCATGAGAGAAACGCGCCTGGTGGGCCTTGCGTGCAGCTGTGGAATTGGACACGGCAGAGGCAGCGCGCATCCTGGTGTCACGTGTGCACCAGGGCTGCCGCCTGCTCCTGGCCGAGGGCCAGCACCGGCAGTGCTTGGAGCTGCTGCAAGCCAGCGCTGACCTCATCCTGAATGAACCCCTACCTGACGAGGACTTGGTCACTCAGCTGCTGCTGGGCCTCATCACCCACACCAACACGGAGGCGGCCTTAGCAGCACTGCCGCTGGTTACGCCAAGCGCTGGGGCTTATGAGGCGGCAATTAAGGCGTTTGCGGCCCAGGGCGGCCTGCGTGGCGTGCGTGAGGTTATGAAGGCAGCTAGCTTACACAGCCTCCTCAAGGTGCATGCAGCGGCCAATACGCCTGATTGCCCTGGGATGTGCTGGAATGTATGCAATTTGCAGGCATCGATGTTAAGCAGGGTAGGCGCGATCTGGCAAGGTGTAGGCATTGAGTGCATGCTCTCAACCTCAGTGGGTAGGCAACCGCTTCTGCAAGCCTTTTGAGTTGAACCCCCAGACCTGACCTGGCTTGTACGGTACATCCTACAGGGTCCAGGCAGCCGCAATGTGTGGCTGGCAGCTGTGGCTGCCTATGGGCAGCTAGGGAAGCCTGAGGAGGCACGCAAGGCATTTAAGGAGATGCGTCAGGCTGGGGCGTATCGGCCTATCGATACGCACGCGGCCAACGTCTTCTTGCATGCACTGGTAGAGGAGACCCCCCTCAAGGTGTTTGTCAGGTGCGGCAAGGTCGGGCCACTGCTTACTTTGGTTTGCTTTGGGTTCCTGTGACAGCACCTGATCCACTTCATTCCTTACAACACGTACTCAGGTTTCCAGCAGGAAGATCCGTGGTCATGTGGCATGGTCCCACTAGCCGCAGCCCCCCACCTGCCCCCCCATGTTATTGTGAGAGCGAGCCTGTTTGTAGCATGCGGGTTTATCCTTGCATGCTCCTCGGGCCGGTCTGGTGCTGCCTCTGCATAACATAAGAGTCAATGACAATAGCAACCTCACTGCAAGCTTGGCTCCGTGCCTGCCTGCAGGTACCGCCAATTGGTGGCTGAGGGGCTGAAGCCCGACACCTCGACCTTCAATGTGCTTATCAAGTGCTGCATGCGGGGCAAGGACGCCCAGCGTGCTGAGCTGGCGTACAGCTGGCTGCAGGAGGCGCGACTGCCTGCAGACGAGGCCACCTTCAACGGCCTCATCAAGGTGTGCGGCGCTGGCTTAATACTAATAGCATGGTGCCGAGCAAAGTCCGGGAAGCGTGGTGATCATCAAGCCACTCCCCAGCCCACCTGTGCTGTGTTGTTTAGAGCAAGCTTGCTCTCCTGCTTTCTACTCTTGCTCCTGGGTGCCTGCTATGCATAGCAATTGCCCGACATTTGGGTCACCAGTGCTTGCGAGGCCCGCGTGCGTGCAGGCTTTCTCCTACGCTGGCGACTTTGAGCGGGTGCTGGGTGTGAGGGCGCGCATGGAGCAGGCCGGCTTTGAGCCCACGCCGCGCATCTGGGGCTCGCTGCTTGTTGCCTGCGGCGCGGCTGGGCAGCTGGAGCATGCAGGCGTGCTGTGGGACCAGCTGAAGCAGCGCCACAAGGAGCTGGTGGCTGAGGCGGCTGCCTTGGCATCGCCCTGGTCCCCCAGGGATGACCCTAGCATAGGCAACAACATTGATGGCATCCCCAGCAGCAGCAACAGCAGCAGCAGCAGCAGGAGTGGCCGAGGTGACCCCAGCACAGGCAACAGTGTGGATAATATACCCAGCAGCAGCAGCAGCAGCAGCAGCAGGAGTGGCCGAGGTGACCAAGCCAGCAGCGCAATCCTGTCTGTCAACGGCGACGAAGCAAATGTACAGCAAAGCGGCCGCGACACTGCAGGCCTTGGCGCGGAGGCGCATGTTCCCCCGCTAGCTGACGGAAGCGCAGTAGCGGCTGGGGCTCCTGCTGCTCCTGGCGCCGCGGCTGGATGCGCCGCGGGGCTCCTCACCACCTCTGTCTTCAATGCCATGATGACGGCGCTGGTGACTGGTTACCAGGTATGCTGGCCCGTTGCATCCCTGGTAGCCTGGCAGCTGACACACAGCTGATGAAGTCGCTGCAGGGGCTGCAGCACGGCATGTCAGCTGTCCATTCCCTGCTTGTGCAGTGAGGCATGGCACCTCTGGAATTGATGCAGCTACATGTGCCCATGAACATCACAGTCTTTACTCTCCTGGCACCATTAGATCCACACCTGGCACCAGTGGGTGAGAGAATCAGCACCCCAGTGGATGCAGGCATTGTGTATCCAGCAGTGGGAAGGGAACATGAGCTTTCATGAGGGCTGGTTGCAAGGCGTGTGCCTTCTTTGTCTCCCTCCGCAGGGTGAGCGGGCGCTGCAGGTCTTTGAGGAGCTGCGCAGCACCCCCGGCCTGTCCCCGGACCTGCGCTCGTACAACCTGGCTATCAAGGGCTGTGAGAGCCCGCCCACGCGCGTGCTGCGGCCGCAGCAGCTGGAGCAGGCACTGGCACTCAAGGGGGAGATGCTGGCCAGGGGTCTGCTGCCTGATATCATCACATATGGGACGCTGATCCATCTCTGTGCACAGGTGCAGTATATGAGCGCTTGCGGCAGGCAGGCAGGCAGGGGAAGGTGTGTGTGGTGGTGGGGGCGGGGGGGGGGGGGGGGCTGGCTGCTCGCAATTCGCAGTTGGCAGGTCGTGTAATCATCAGTTTCTCCATCCTGTGTGGTGAGGCTGGCTCGGCGGCGACTGTGTCTGGTCTAGGCGGGCATGTGCATGAAATGAAATGCCTGAGCGGCTTTTGGGCAAGCTAGCATGCCTTTAACCATGGCAAAGTGAGGGTGGGAAAAGGCAGCAAAGGTGCACAAGTGACCCTTGTGCTGGGGAACCAGGGGACCTGTGCGCTGATTGTAAGGCAGTGAGCCCTCGCAGTACTTCACCTGGCGATAACTGCCGGTATGGCGAAGGCGGAATGCATGCTTATTCCTCCTGAGTGTGCTGCTGCTGCCGCCCTTGCCGTCGCTGGTCGCAGGCCAAGCAGGGGCGCCTCGCGCTGCAGCTGTATGTGGAGATGCAGCAGCGGGGGGTCAAGCCCAACAAGACGGTGGTGGGCATCTTGTTCCGGGCGCTGGGCGCGGCGGGCATGGTGGATGACTGCATGCGCATCTTCAGGAAGATTCTGTGGGCCCCAGCCAGGTGAGAGGGCAGGCGTTGGTTTTGTGCTGGGCTCAGCAAGACGGACATGGGAGGCAGGGAGACCAAGCAGGAGGCGTTGTGGGGTGCTAAGGGCATCATTTGGGGCAGGCCCAGCCGGAGTCGCCTGGGATGCGACAAAGGGCGGTCCTAGCCGCCCACATCCTACTGGCAGCAGGGTGCGTTGCTGTGGTTGCCTGCGCCAAGGATGGCTAATGGTGCTGCGTTGCCCTGCCTTGCAGGCTGCGCCCCAACCGGGCCACCTTCCGGCAGCTGCTGCAAGCGCTCAAGGAGAACGGCGCTCTGAGCGAGGCTCTGCGCGTCTACCAGGGCATGAGGAAGGTGCGGGCAGACTGGTAGCACAGCAGGACCGCTGCCTGAGAGACCAGTTGCCTCTGAACGGGAAACTATATCTGTCTGTGCGGCTCCCCGTCAGAAGGGTGTCAGTCTCATGGTGACAACTTTATGGTCCAGTACACAAATTCGAATGCCGAGGCACCTGCTCTGCAGTTCATGTTGTTCATGGGCCTATCTTCCCTCGATGCACACTCACATGCTCGCTCACATGCCTGCGGCCCTTGTGCCTCCCTCGCTGCCGGCGCAGGTGGGGTATGCCCCCCACAACCAGGAGTTCACGGAGCTGATCAGCGCGGCGGCGGAGCAGGCGCTCCGCCAGGAGGACACAGCGCTGCGGGAGCAGGTGCTGGCGCTGGCCAAGGTCAAGTCGTGCAGGTGTGTGTACAAGCTGGGGCGGGTAGGGGGCGGGCGCAAAGGCAGGGCTGCATGCCAGGACGGAGTGGGCCCTGCACAGCCTTTCGATAGTGGCAGACAGCGTGACGAGTGCCAGCTTTTTGGTTGGTCTGGCAGCCTTGCACCAGCGCGGGCCGGGCACAGAACCCTGGCCCACGAACCGTTGCAACAAAATGCAGGTGCCCGCGTAAGGCTTGCCTGAGTGCCCAAGCACTAACCCATGCTGGCATTCATGCACGCATGAAGGCGACTTGTGTTGCACAGAGTAGGGTGACAAAGCGTGCGACTAACGAGCAGCTTGAATGCTGGGTTTCCGTAGCTACAAAGCCCAGGCTCTGGGTGAGGCAGACCTTGTGCCCTTGATGTGTACAGGGAGGTGGACCTGCATGGCATGTCAAGCACCGAGGCGCGTGCTGCTGTGCTATGCGTGCTCAGCTTAGCGCAGCAGCACTATGCCTTGCAGCAACAGCATCACCAGCAGCAGCAGGAGTGCGATGGCAGCCATGCGAGCACCGCTACGAGCTCTAGCCCTGGAATGGCAGACAACGTGCATGACATCGTCATTATCACAGGCGCAGGGCGCAACTCAGCAGCTGGGGAGGCAGTGCTGCCCGGGGTCGTCCTCAAGCTGCTGAGGGAAGAGCTGGGTATTGGCGTGGACTATGGTAGCATGCACAGCAGCGTTGGGGTGAGCACAGGCACGAGCAATAGTGCCTCAGGTGCAGGCCCCAGCGGGGGCAGCACCAGCTTGAATGGCAGCAGTGGCAGCAGCAGCGTGAATGGCAGCAGTGGCAGCAGCAAGTTGAATGGCAGCGGACAGACTGCCTTGCATGACTATCAGGAAGAGCCTCAGGGTGCGGCAACCACGGCGGCTACCCCTGCCAGTGCGGCTGCAGACGCTGGCAAGGCCAATGCAGGCCGGATAGTCATCTCGAAAGCGGTGCTGTTGCACTGGCTGGAGGGGCGGGGAGGCCGCAAGTCCACAAAAAGCCACAGCAGTGGAGCTTCTAGCCCGGCAGCTCAGCTGGCAGCCTCATGAGGAATGCATACATGTAGGTTAGGGGGGTTCTGGAGCTTTCCCGTGCTCCCTTGCTGGCCTTGCATGCCTGCGATGTAGGCTATAGACTCGTGCGCTGGCCAGCGGTAAGCCAAATCTTGCAACCCTTTTCAATGAAGGAAAACTATAAAGTGGTTGGCACAGTGCCAGGAGTACCGTTGAAAAGAAGCACTGCGTTTTCAATTCAATTACAACATAGAATTCGTTTAAGACATGCTTTATACACATCAGGGGGCAGGTGCTGTTTCTGCGGCAGCCTGCTGCTGCTGCTCCTGCCACTCAAGCACCCTGCCATTTAACCCATTGGCAAAGTCCTTAGCCGTTGCCACCTTTTTGCCGGGCACCTGGACTTCCAGCACCTCCAATACACTGCCATCCCCACAGCGGATGAACATGCCATCCTTGCCTGCAACCACCTGCTGACTGTTGCCACCGCTACTGCTGCCGCCGCCGCCGCCTCTCAAGGCTGACTGCGAAGCCACTCTGGTCCGAACTATCTTCAGTTCTAGCAACTCCCCAGTTCCGCTGCCGCTGCCGCTGCTGTCCCTGCTGCCATTGCCAGCGCTGCTACGGGCTCCTTCCCCCTCGAGCGTCCGCACTGTGAAAGTGGCGGTGGTGCCCGGCCAGCCGGCAAACGCTCGCACCTGGTTGTGGAGCTCCAGGGCTGGCCGCGAAAAGTCCAGGGCCGCCTCCTCCCTCCCTATCTTGGCAGCATGCGTGGCCTGCAGCAGCAGTGCACCCTTCACAGTCCCTGCTTGCCAGAGGTACAAACCATGGTGAAGTGCAGCGTCAAGACAGTTTTGGAACCCCAAGAGCACAAAGAACAAGCATACAGTGTAGCCCGCCTGCCCAGATCCAGCCTTGCCAAAGTAGCAAAGCCCTCACAAGCCTGTGCGCCCGGTGCTCACCTGTGAACTGTCTTGTGCCACGGCTGTCTTGGCCGCCATGCCCGCCCACACGAGCTCAAGGTAGTCTAGCAGCAGGTCGGCTCCAATGGTAAACAGCTCCTTGAGGAACTCAGGTGCCTGCTTGTGTTTAAGAGTGAAATGTAGGTGCCTGGAGAGGCTCAGGGCTTCTTGTGAATGACATCCTTGCATTCCGCCCTGACCGTCCACAGCGCATCCTGGTATGTGCCAACAAGAAACCAGCAATGCTATCAGACATGGAGGATGATTGCCGCAGGAATTCCGCCCACCAGCTGATGACTACAGGTATGACCTAAGACCTCTGGAAAGTGCAATGCTGGTACTTCATCCTGCCCGCCCACATGCGGCCTTGGCACCTGCAAGCCCTCACCTGTATGTCCGGGTCCACCTTGACTTTCTTCTGTGCCAGGACTGGCCCGGCATCCATCTCCTTGACTGTGTACAGGAGGCTCACGCCTGTCCACTCCGCACCGTCCTGCTGGCAGGAGACATAGCATGGGCAGGCAAAGCACACACTGGCTTCGCCGTCTCTCACCAACTGGCACTTGCTGCTTGGGTGGCAATACACTGTGGACATACGGCCCTGTATGGAGGGCTACTGCCGCATCCCCAAGGCACTGGCTGCGCAGCTACTCTCAGCCCAGGACAGGGTGCAAGCCCACCGGGTGTATTTAGGGCCCTGTTCCATGCGATACGCGCAATGGGAGCACTGGATCAAGAGCTCTGGCGTTTTTGGTACTAGGGTTCAAATGGTTAGGGTACGATGCCACGGCATGGGCGACTCCGCCTGCCGCTCACTTGCAACGCTCGCTGCGCAGGGGCAGCCCCTCGGTACTTAGGCAGCAGGGAGGGGTGGATGTTTAGGGTGCCATGCCGCGGAATCGCCAAGAAAGCCGTGGGCAGGTAGTTGCCGTACGCTGCAGTGACGCATAGGTCGGGGCCTAGCTGCCGGAGGCACTCCAGAAACTGCTTGTCAGTAGCCTTCTCGGGACACAGAATCTGATGCTGCTGCAGACCAGAAGCGCGGGCTAGCTGCTCCACCTCTGATGGCTGCGGAACTTTCTTGTTGCCGCGCCCTTTGGGGCGCCCTGGCTGGGAGACTACTGCGCTGACCTGCAAGGCACTTCAGAGGACGAGGTCCTCACCAGCACTCTGCTCAACAGAGCTGGCGCATAAAGGCCCTGCTTTTGTGAAGTGACCGAGCAGCCAGGTCAACAGTGGGGCGGAGCTTGGGAGCAATGAACATATAGGCGACCATGTGCTACAGCGATGTTTTATCAGATACCTCGAATGTTGCGTCAGGCTGGGCGGCTGCCTGTAGCAACCGTTCAAGCACCAAGGCAGCAACCTGCAAGGTGACACGCAACCTGCCCAGTTAAGATACTGTTTGTAGAATCTTAAGTTCGTTGTACGAGGGGCTGGACCCACAGCGTGACAATGCCTGCAGGAGTCCAAGGGAGTTGCCCCTTGGGACCTTGGACAAGCAGCTGATGGTGTTGCCGCACCTCTGGCGTACCACAAAAGACAACCTTCTTTTTATCTGTCGCCTGCTGTCCTGCGACGCTGCTCAAGCACCTCACAGTACTCAAGCGGGCAACAGCCAAGTGGTGACAGGCCCCACCCCATGATTCTGCGCTTCGCAGTTGTTGGGGTTGACGATGTGTACATAACAACCGTTGTCCAAGGTGCAGTTGCTGCACGAAGTTCCTAGCAGCTTGACTGCTGAGTCGCTGGCAACTTAGGAACATAGAGTGTCGTCACCACACTCGCTTAACAATTGATCTTTACAGAATGCACCATCCCAAGACATTGATCGGAACTAGCTGTACTCGATGTACAAAGTACAGTTAATAGTGGAAGTCTGATTGAAAGGATTGTTGCAGCACTGCTGCTTCTGCTTGGTTAGTGCATAGAACTACGAGGCGCTGCGACGGAGGCGTTGATCGTAGGAGCAGGACAGTTGGTGGGGAGGGAACTGTGGCAGGCTCTTTTGCAACTATAAGCACTCTGTAAGGGAGCTTCAATCCTAGCTTTGGGAGCAGGAGTGGTCCCTGACACCTTGGCACCATGGCAGCCACGGCACAAAACGCTATGGAGCCGCTGCGCAACCCGGAGAAGCAGAAAGATGAGGATGCGGAAGAAGAGGAACGTGAGTTGACACCCTCGATCAGCTGCTGCTTTGGCAGCGGCACCACTGATCTTAGTTGGTAGTGCCACAGACAGTGCACTGCAGTGGGTGCTGCTGGCGACCTAACTTGCATTTGGGGTGCGTCCAGCATATTCTGAGGGATTGGGTTGGTTGTACTGGCCTGTAAGTGGGGGCCGACAGAGCTGTAGATAAACCTGTAACAAGTTGTGAGGGCCGGCAAGCATGCCAGGTTGCACCGTGCTGCAAGCTTGCAGCGCCCTACATGGGTATCTCCAGCAGTAGGGCCCTAGACCTGGGCAAGGCCTTGCAAGTGATGCTGATCCAACCTAGCCGTGCTTGTATCTTTTGTTCACTAAAAAACGTGCCCGTGCCGCCTGCTGCAGTGGAGTTCTCCCCCTTCTATGGGGTGGACAAAGCTGGTGTCCTCCAGGTGTGCCTCTACTTTGTTTGCCGGTCGACCCAGCCGCTTTGTGTTCATATCTTGTTGGACATAATTTGCAGCTACTGTCTTGTGGTTTCGATTGCTGCTGGTGCTGGTGCTTGTGGTGGGGTCCCTGCCTGTACACGGACCTTACCCTGCAGCTCCTTTGACAGCAGTGGCGTGCTATCAGCCAGGCCAGCAGCCATGCCAAGAAGTCAGGAGCAGGGGTGGCTGAGCAACCGTTGTATTCGTGGGTGAGATGAAGCCACAACCTGCAAGAATCTGTGCTCTTTGTCTTCCAGGAGACTCGCATCTTCAATGACAATCATGTGGACCCGCGCAAGTGCCAGCAAGTCATTACGAAGTTGCTGTACCTGCTGACACAAGGGGAGAGCCTCACAAAGGTGGGTGCTCTGCTGTGGCGGGGTGGGGCGGCGTGCTACACGATGTGCAGCTGGGCCTCGCAAGTGATCGGCCAGGCGTGGAAGCCAAGAAGGACTGCCCTTTACAGCTAACAGCCTGCAAGTGAGAGACTCCTGGAGAAGAGCAATGGGTAGCCTGGTGCCCGTCCAAGTTGGCCTCATAGCATCAACTTGGGCCGCTGCAATGCTGGCCTGGGCGAGCATACCCCGCCCCAGCCTGCTGACTGCGAGCAATGCTGAGTACGACTTGGAGTTTGCGTGCGGGGCGGAGTTGGAGTGCCAATGGTCCATGCCCCCATAAACCTGCACATCTCCATTGCGAATAGTCCCTGCAAGTTACTGCCATGGTGCCCCAACTACTGCCGACAATGCCCGTTGCATACTTGACATGCACACATCCCCGCCCCACCTCCCGGCACAGACCGAGGCCTCCGACGTCTTCTTCTCCACCACCAAGCTGTTCATGCACAAGGACGTGCACCTGCGGCGCATGGTGTACCTGATCATCAAGGAGATCATCCCCTCCAGCGACGAGGTCATCATCATCACCTCGTCGCTCATGAAGGACATGAACTCCAAGAACGAGCTGTACCGCGCCAACGCCATCCGCGTGCTGTGCCGCATCATCGACTCCCAGCTGCTGCTGCAAATCGAGCGCTACCTCAAGCAGGCCGTGGTGGACAAGAGCGCCGTGGTGGCCAGCAGCGTGCTGGCGGCCGCGCTCCACCTGGTGGGCGCCAACGCGGAGGTCATCAAGCGCTGGACCAACGAGATCCAGGAGGCCATGACCTCACGCCACCCCATGGTGAGGGTAGCGGTGTGTAACTGGCCGCCTTTTTGAAGTGGTATGGCGAGAAGACGCCGGGTGCCTAGCCTACAACAGCGGGGCAAGAGGTGCTGCGAAGAGCTCATGGGTAGGGCTGCCTGCTCTGTTTTTTTTTGGGGGGGGGCGGGGGCATCATGCCCAGGCTGCTAAATGTCGATGGGGGTGGGGGTGGTGCCGGGGCCCACAGGAGAAGTAAGAAGGTTGGCCCAGCAGTGGGCTGGCTGACAGCAGTGTCCCTCCTCAGGCCGGGAAGGCCCGCGGGCGGCCGGGACAGAAGGTAACAGGGGGGTGAGGTCCGAGGTGGAACCTGTGGGATTGGTCTGGATGGAGGGACAGGATCTTGTAAGTACTGTGCAGCTCTTGCAGCGGCAGTGAAGCCTGCCATGCCTGCTGGACCCCCGCCTGCCCAGCACTGCCCTCCTCGTTACTACCCACTGCCCACTCCCGCCGTGCAGGTGCAATTCCACGCGGTGGCGCTGATGCACTCGCTGCGTGCCACCGACCGCCTGGCCATCAGCAAGCTGGTCACGCAGCTCACGCGCAGCAGCGTGCGCTCGCCCATGGCGCAGTGCCTGCTGGTCAGATACGTGGCGCAGGTGGGTGGTGGCGGGCCATGGGGGTTGGGAAGACGCATGTTGCAGGGGTGTGGGGTTGACGGGCGTGCCAGGGCCATCCCATTGCCAAGCTGCGGTCACGTCAAACCGGGCTGTGGACCAGGGTGGGCCAGGGCAGAGTGGAGGAGAAGACAGCTTGCCTAGCGGCGCAGCTTTCCCTGCCAGCTCCCCCTGCATTCCTAGGCTTGGCATCATTCTCGGGGAGGAGTAAGGGCTGTTATGGGGTTGATGCTTGCTTCGGCACCTCGGACACAGCTGCGCACACGTGGGACGAGAAACTCACCGCTGTAGAGTTGCTCTGCGCAGGTGATAGCCGACTCACAGCCTGGCTCTGGCGGCGAGCAGCGCCCCTTCTACGACTTCCTAGAGGGCTGCCTGCGACATAAGTCAGGTGGGTGGGGCAGGGCTGGGGCTGCATTGGATGTCACAATTGGAGGTTGGAAAAGGGCGGTGCTGTGGTTGCGGGATGGGGCGCATGGGCGATGGTGGCAATGAGAGGCTTACTGCAGGTGCACCAATGTGCTCAAGCCTTGTTGTGAAAGGGTAGGAAGGCGCTCTACCTGCCACGCGTGCTGGCTAGATGCGATGTGGCTCTCTGGAGTAGGGGTGAACCCCGCGTCTTATGGCCCCGCTCGTTGCCTGCCCATACCAGGCGGGCTGTGCTATGCATGACGCAGCGCATGCTAATGAGACACTGGTGTGCTGCTGCTTTGACCCTTGCACCTGCAGAGATGGTGATTTTTGAGGCCGCGCGCGCCATCTGCAACCTGCGGGACGTGTCCGTGCGCGAGCTGACCCCCGCCGTCACCGTGCTGCAGCTCTTCCTCTCCTCCTCCAAGCCCGTGCTGCGCTTTGCGGCAGTCAGGACCCTCAACAAGGCGAGTAGCGGGGCGGGTAGAATGAGTTTGTGGTGATGGCGGGGTTGGCTCAGCACAGCAAAGGATAGAATTTTCAGACCCGGCATCGCACTTGCCTGCAAAGGCTTAAATGCCGCCCATTACATAGCTGGGAAGAAGGTGCAGGCCAAAGGCAGCAGGTGGTCCTGGCCCTGGTGGTGCCAGCGGGGCTGCCACATCAGTCAATTTTCACCCTGGGGCAAGCAGCGAGGCACACTGCATATGGGAGCTCACGTCATGCGGTTAGTTCACAGCCTGTGGAGGACCATCTACCCACCTGTAAGCTAGCCTCCTGTGCTCAGTGGTGCTGGACCCTACAGCAAAGTCACCAGGCTGGCTGGGTTGACAGTACTCCTGCCCTGCTGCTGCCTTGTGCACCTCTGCAGGTGGCCATGTCCCACCCCATGGCGGTCACCAACTGCAACATCGACATGGAGTCGCTTATTGCCGATCAGAACCGCTCCATCGCCACCCTGGCCATCACCACGCTGCTCAAGACGGGCAATGAGTCATCCATTGACCGCCTGCTCAAGCAGGTATGGAGGGCCTGCTTTGTGCCGTGGCTGTGGACTGTAGTGCAGGAGTCGGGGGTTGTGGCCTGGGGCACCGCAACATTCACTGGTCGGGCATGGAGTGATTTCTGGGTTTGTCGGCCAGGGAGCTTGGTCTCTGCACCGCATGGCCTCTCTCCCGGGAACAGTTGGGCTTGCCTGTGGCACACGCCGCGCCAGGTTTGCATGCCTTGCTCCATCGGAAGCTGTGGCCTGCCCTGGTCGCACAGCCGAGCATGCAGGTGGCATGTGGCTTCCTGCATGCATGCAGATCGGCGGCTTCATGAGTGAGATTGCCGACGAGTTCAAGATTGTGGTGGTGGAGGCCATCAAGGCACTCTGCCTCAAGTTCCCCCAGGTGGGGAGAGGGAAGGGGGGGGGGGGTCAGGCTGTCTCCTGTACACCAGAGCTGGGTGCCGCACGCACGCGGGAACTTGAGAGCGGGGCTGGAGGTCGGCCAGGAGGGGGTGGTGGGGGGCACATGTAGGGCTTGGGTTGGAGTGCTGGTAGGCAGGGTGACCCGTGTGTTGCGGTCGGGTGCCTGGCAGCTGTGCCTGACGGTCAATGACCCCATGACACTATCCGCTTTTGAGCGCCCCGCCAGAAATTGTTAGTCCATGCACCATGTGGCTGGATACCCGAGCCCCAGCCCCCCGCGCTCTGACGCTTCTAAGCCCTCTACCGCTGCCGCCGCAGAAGTACCGCGGTCTGATGAACTTCCTGAGCAACGTGCTGCGCGAGGACGGCGGGTTTGAGTACAAGCAGGCCATCGTGGACTCCATCCTCATCCTCATCAAGGAGATCCCCGAGGCCAAGGAGATGGGACTGGCACACCTGTGAGTCAGCCCCGCCCCGCCACATGTCCTGCCAGCCTGGCAGCAGCAGCAGGGGCTTACCTGCATTGTAGGGTTGTTTTCGTGGGGTGAGGGTGTTGTCATGGGTGATCTCACCTTGAGCCTGGCTTAGGCACCTCACGTGCACCCCTTGGCCTGACATGGGGTACGGAAGCCAGCAGCCTGGCAATCCTTAGCTTACTCGTATGGCAAGCATCAGAGCTCCCTGCCCACACCTGTCAGCTGGCGTGAGGCCTGGTCCAAGGTCTGCTGCTGCCGGCCGAACAGGTGCCTGGCCCGAGCGGCGCTGCTTTTGCTACCCCTAACACTGGCTGCCGCTGCGATGCAGGTGTGAGTTCATTGAAGACTGCGAGTTCACGTACCTCTCCACGCAGATCCTGCACCTGCTGGGCGTGGAGGGCCCCAAGACCAAGGACCCAGGTGAGGGCCGGCAGGGCAGGGCACTGGGAACACAGGGCGGGCGGGGGAGCCAGTGTTGGCTGCATGGCAGGGCGGTCTCGGGTGTAAGGGACCTACATCCGCGCAAATTAGGGGTGCAGCTGGCAAGATGCCGCAGGACCAGGCCTTGTTTGCATGGTTTTTGTTGACCGCCCGGCCACTGTGACGGCCGGCTTATGCTGTGTTAATGCTGCGAGGTTGTTGGGCCAGCATCTCATGCGGCACGTGTTGCCATGGGCCCGCCATAGCTCTCACCCACCTAGCCTTCTACAAGAAAAGCCCCTCTATCCCGCCCGCCCTCGCAGCCCGCTACATCCGCTACATCTACAACCGCATCATCCTGGAGAACGCCACCGTGCGCGCCGCGGCGCTGTCCAGCCTGGCACAGTTTGGCGCCGAGTGCCCGGAGCTGCGGCCGCGCATACTCACGCTGCTCACGCGCGCGCTTTACGACAACGATGATGAGGTAAGGGGAAGGTGGGGGTGGGCATTGGGTGGTTTGGTGGGGAAAGTGTGCCCGCCTCTGTGTAGTAGAGGGCAGGGGTTGGAGAGCGACCTGCTGGTTGTGTGTGGTGTGAGGGCGGGTATGTGGAGGAGTGACGGCAGCACTGAGGGGCCTGGGATGAGCCGTGAGCCTTACAGGTATAGAGGGCGACGTGGCTGACGCAACAGGCCTGTGCGCATGATGTTCCAGCATTGCCCTGCACCCCCTCAAGCCAGCTTGCTCCAGCACCTGTCATCTTCCCTCGGCCTGACATGTCGCCGCCAAGCACCGTACACACCCTGCCATCTTTTATGGATTTGACCAAGAGTGACGCTTCCCAGCGCTCCCGCCTGCTGCTGCCGCAGGTGCGGGACCGCGCCACCCTGTACCTGCACCAGCTGCAGGGCGCAGGCGCCGCCGCCACCTCCGTGCGGCCCCACTGGCGCATCCCCGCTAAGGGCCTGGAGGCCGCGCTGCAGGGGTACCTGGCAGGGGACAGTGGGGAGCCCTTTGACCTGGTGAGCTGCCCTGCTCTCCGCTGCTGTGATGCTGGCGGGGGGTTTTAACGGGGGTTTTATACGACGTTGGATGTTCGTTTGGGTGCTCCGCTGCAATGTTGGCACGGGGGGTGGCAGCAGGCATAGGGAGGGCAGGCTGCTCAGCCGGTTTGGGCGTTGTGCCAGGCATGTTGCGGCATGCGGGCAACAGGCTCCTGAGGTGTGCGATGTGGGGCTGTCCCTGGCGAGGAAACGCTAGGTAGCACTTCCCAGGTTGGAGACAGGCAGCACCTGGCAACAAGCACAGAGCCTCATTCACGTGCGAATCTACCGCACCGTGGACTGGCGAGCTCAACCGCTACCCCCCGGCTACTGACCCCCCTCCCCCTCCTGGGTGCCTGTGCGCAGAGCAGCGTGCAGGTCACCCTCCCCGCGGCGCCGGCCAAATCCAAGCCGCAGGGCCTGGCGGCCGCGGTGGCGGCAGGCATGCCGTCCGCGGCGGCGCCCGAGGCTGCTGCCGACGAGTACCAGGACATGCTCAAGGCGGTGCCGCAGCTGGCGGCCCTGGGGCCCATCTTCAAGACCAGCCGGCCGTTGCAGGTCGGCTGGGGGGTCAGGCAGCGGTTGGGTTGGGAGGGAGTTACTCTCGCTCGTGGTGTGTGCTGCAGCGGGTCTGCCTCCCACAGCACCCGTGCAGCAACTGCCCACCAAGCTGTGCCCTGCCGCCTCCACGGCCGTCCATACAAGTCATCCCCCCCCTGCACTGTCCTGTCCCCCCCTCCAGTCTGCCCTGCTCGGCTGCGGCGTCCGGCTCTCTCTTGCGCACTTTAACAGCCCCCTGCTTCCGCAGCTGAGCGACCCCTCTACTTCCTCCCGCCTCTTTCCTGCTTTCCTGCCCGTCACCTTGCCTGCCCGTCTCTTGTCTCCTGCAGCTGACTGAGGAGGAGACGGAATACAAGATTGTGTGCGTGAAGCACGTGCTGGAGGGCCATGTGGTGTTCCAGTTCCTGTGCACCAACACGGTGAAGGAGCAGGTGCTGGAGGACGTGTCGGTCACCATGGACCTCTCGGAGGCGGTGAGTCATC
>BBXU01000164.1:0-94416 GCA_001598975.1 Parachlorella kessleri
GGGCGGGGGCAGTCCGCGCCGGGCGACAAGGAGGCTGACAGTGTGGCAGCGCGTGGTGGGCGGGCTGGGACCATGATGAGTGGGAGGAGGTGCCAGACTGACTGCTGTTGGGAGCTACTGCACACCCAGTGTGCGTGATGAAGGTGGCAGGAAGACCTGGCGTGGTGACCGTTGCAAGGGGGGACTAGGGGCAGGGTGCGCGGCAGCCAGGGCAGCCGGCGTCGCACGTAGCTGCCCGGCGAGCTGGCCGCAAGGTTGAGCTGGAGGGTTAGAGTCGGCTCTCAAAGTTGGATGCATACGAGCCCTTGTGCATGTCCTGCCAACAGACACTTCGTCGGGTATCAGGACATCAAACCTGCGGTGCAGGCGAGGCTGAGGAGGAGGGGTACGAGGACGAGTACCAGCTGGAGGACTTGGAGGTCAGTGCGGCCGACTACATCAAGCCCGTCTTCACACCCAACTTCCGCGCGGTGTGGGAGCAGATGCCCGAGGACGCGGAGATGGTGAGTAGCCCCGCGGGAGTGGGCAGGCAGGCGGTGTGCATCACGCGCATTGTTCTTTGTGGTCAAGGTTCACATGCGTGCGGGAATGGGAGGGGGGTGGGTGGGGATGATCACTCTCTACATGAAGTCTGTCCTCTTACTAATCTGTGTCGATCGAGGAGGCCTGCCAGGAGTGTCCTACTGCAGGCAGACTCCTGATGTGCCACACACAGCCAATGCGGCCCCGCTGCGCCTGCTGCGCAGGTGGATGACTACGCCATCGGCCAGCGCGAGTCGCTGCAGGACGCGGTGGAGGCGGTGATCCGGATCCTGGGCATGCAGGCATGCGAAGGCACGGACGCGGTGCCGCCCAACGCCCGCAGCCACACGGTGCTGCTCTCGGGCATTGTGGTGGGAGAGGTGCAGGTGCGTGAAGGAGGCTGTGGTCTGCTGCTGCTGGTCAGTGGACTGGTTGGAGGCCTAGGCATGGCCAACCCAGTGGCTTGGTTAGTGCGGGGCCAAGGTGGCAGGAGCTGGCGTGTGTGAGGCGTGCTGGCTTGTCAACACAAGCTGAGATGCACCCTGTCAGGGTTCGTCAGGGCCTTGCTGCCGTGCGGGCGGCGGGCGAGGGGGCGCGCGCGGAGACCGCCCTGCTCTCGATGGATGCTGACGTGCAGAGGGGAGATGGCGGTTGCATTAGTCAGCACGCACACAATGGTCCTTGCCAAGGGGCAGGGCCCCCTCGCTAATGCATGTTGGAGGGCAGGCAGGCAGGCCAGTGTGACGGCAGCCAGGCAAACAGTACGCCCGTTAGCTGGCTGGTCCACCTGCGTTGCTGGGTGCCCCCTGCAGGTGCTGGTGCGTCTGAACTTTGGGATTGACATGTCCAAGAACGTGGCCATGAAGCTGGCGGTGCGGTCAGAGTCGCCAGACGTCTCGGAGGCCATCCACCAAATCATCCAGGAGGCTTGAGGCGGAGTGGTGGCCTTTGGAACGAACAACGTGCAGCTGCCCGGCCTGGCACGCTATTCGGGTGATACAAGTATCAATCTTCCTGGTGAGGGGAAGGTGCTGCGACCTGTGCTGGAGTAGCCTGCGGCTGGTGCCTCATTGTTGGGTCATAATGACGCACTGACGGAGTGCTACGGCATGGCTGGTCTTGTGTCTTTAGCAGGAGCTTATGGGCAGTCGGAGCCAGGGGAGCCAGGGTTCATCCCATGATGGCTGTATCTGCTTGCGATGTCATTTGACTCGGTCTAGATACTGTGGTTTTTGTTGATCGTGGCAGGCCATGCGAACAGAGGAAAGTCAGGGGCGACCTGTACTGACGGGGCGGGTTTTGCTGGGTGGTGTCCTCGGTTTGGCCAGGACAAAACTAGGTGCATATCTCAACATCACTGGTCCCCTGGGTCCTGGTACATGGCTGGTACACCCATTTGCAGCACCAGTGGCAACTAGACTGGTGGCACGGCATGCGGTAGGACTGGACTAGATTTTGCGCCCCCATAGCTTGTAATGCATCACGCTTCTGTCAAAGCTAGCTTGGGAAACAACGCGATAGGACACCAATGTCTGCATGGTACCAACATGACGAGGAAACGTGATGACAGGAGCTACTCAAACCATCACCAGCGGCAAGGTGCAGCCGGGCGTCGAGATCCCTCAAAGCAAGGACACAAGGCGGAAGTTCTGGCCCGAGCTTGCAGGCTGATGCTGCTGACAGGCCCTCTGTGAGTTGGCAAGGAAAGGCATGCAGGTCAAATAGCAACAGAGATGTAAACAGAGACGGGGTGCAGCGCATGATGCACACTGGCAGCGGCAATCTTACAGCCGCATTGCCTGAAGCGACTACCGCGTTCATACGTTATAACGTTGGTCCCAGATGAGTCCCCCAGCGACGTCTACTTAAGCTCAATTCTTGCCCAGGTATCGACTCTTCAGCTCAGTGGCTGCTGACATCAGAGGGTGGCTGCCATCTAGCCCGGCTGCCAGCCTCCATGCAGCATGGGCAGAGCGATGCCCAGCACATGCCGGTCTGAAGTCGCCCATCCCTCACCCTCACCAGACATTTCACCGGGGCGAACGACTATAATCATGGCTTCCCCAGCTCCGGCTGCCTGACTTGGGGACCACTCACTCACAAGCTGCACGATTGCCAAAAGTTAGGGCATCCACAGTGGCCACGACAAAGCCTACAGGCGTAGGCTGCTTCTACGCCTGTCACAAGGCCATCACTCCACACAGGGATAGCTACTGGTGCGGCAGCATCATGTTCATAGGCGGTGGCGGCGCTCCGGCCCCCGCCTGCTGCTGCTGCTGCTGGGCCCCCTGCTTCAGGTTCACCCGCACATACAGGTGCCCGTGCGCCGTGAACAGCGCCTGTGCCGAGTGCGTGTCCAGCCTCCCTGGCAGCTGCACCATCTGCTGGAACAGCGGCTCCTGCTGCTGGCCTGGGCCGGTCTCATGCAGCAGCAGCGGGGCAGGGGCTGCCAGCAGCGCAGCTGCGGGCGGGTCGGCCTTGATCAGCACTCGCCCGTTGGACCAGCAGCGCACGTGGATCTGCGGGCATGGTGGGAGGTGCAGGGCAAACAGCTTGGGAGGTGCAGGGCAAACAGCTGGGGAGGTACATGACAAACAGCTGAGGCGGTGCCTGGCTTTGTCAGAGGTGCAATGGAGGTCGCGGTCGAGGGATGAAAAGCCAAGCTGCAGAGTCAGAGGCTGTAGCATAGGGTGGCACATATGGCGATGGCCAGCAGTGGCTCGCTAGCAAAATGCACACACACCACAGCGCTGCAAGTGGTTCCGGGTGCCAGCTGGCCCCTCCATGCATCACCTGGTTGAGGGTAACGCCATGGAGCAGGCAGAAGATTTCAAACCCAGGTGGGCCGCTGTTTGTCGTAAATGCCTGCATGCCAGTCCACACACCAGCTCTTCGGACCCGCCTGAAGCTGCAGTCTGACTCATGTGATTGAAATGCTGCTTCTGCCCACGCATGTCACACTTCACAAGGGTCTGGCCCGGACATGCAGGTTTGCATAACTGCCAGAGAAGTGTCCTTCGCTGCTCAGCGCAGCGTAAGACCTTGCTCTGGATACTCCACTCCCTCCTCCTAATGGAGGAGCCTCCTCCTAAGGGAGTCCTGGGGGGACTGCCCTCCCTGCTGGCTCACTCACCTTGTATGACGGCCCGCTGGCTACAAGCTGCTGTGGAGGGTCCGCCCTGGGCCCCAGCCCATCACCCGCCCCGCCCGCCTCCGGCCTCTGCTGCTGCTGTTGCCGCGGCTGCATGCCCGGCGGCAGCGGTGGCATGGATGGCAGGCTGCCTTGCACACCCAGCGCTGCTGGCCCTGCTGGGGCCGCTGGCAGTGCTGCGGTTGCTCCTGGGTTGTGAGTGTGATGCCCGAGGAAACCCCCGGGGCCCGACCCCAGCATGCCACCAAAGCCGTGCCCCGGCAGGGGTGGGGTGCCCTGCTGCGCTGTGGGGACCATCGGGGCAGGCAGGCCGGGAGCGGCGGACAGCGGTGGCAGGAATCCCTGCTGCTGCTGCTGCTGGTGCTGCTGCTGGTGCGGATAGTGGGGTTGCGGCTGCAGCTGCTGCCTTAGAAAGTTGGTGTGGTTGTGGAAAGGCGGGTCTCCCGCTGCCGCTGCGGCCGTGGCTCCCAACTGCAGGGGGACAAAACCTGTGGTGCCTCCCCCTTGGTGCAGCTGCTGCACTGCGGGGTGCTGCGGGGGCATGTGGGTTGAAGCTGCGCCTAGCAGGCCGTGCCCGGCTGCCGCTGCCACCTGCTGGATGCTGGGGAGCCTCCCTTGGACAGGAGCAAACCCTGGCGGCCCTACAACAGGTACTACTAGGCACTGAGTGCACTGCTAGGTTCCCGAGGGGCCAGCTTTGCAGGGCCAGTGAAAGGGAGTGCCTCGCAAGGGCGTGCGGAATTCCTTTGACATGTGCCAGAATGGCAGCCCAGCGTGGCCAGCACAAAGCAAGTGCGAAGAGTAGCCATAGCACTGCTGCCTATCTGCAGGGCTACATTAGAGGTAATGCACTCCCTGATGGTATTACACGGCTGTCGACACAGCCCGTGTTTAAGCTGACGATGCTCAGCGGTGTGGGCCCACAGCCCCACTTCCCCTGCCCTACTAGCTACATACCTGCTGGAGCTCCCTCCTGGTTTCGAGGGCCCTCCTTAGCCGACCTGCTGCGCTTGAGCCCCGGCCCCACAGCCCCATCATGCTGCTGCTGCCCCTCGCCAGGCTCCAACCCGCCGGCCCCAAAAGCAGGAGCAGCAGCAGCAGTAGCTGCCCGCCCGGTGACCTGGTCCTCTTCTAGCACCCACTCCTCAGTCTCCAGATCGAGGAACTCCACCTCCCCATCATCATATCTTATTTGGTGGAGCCCCTGCAGCCAGTTGCGCCAGCTTGGGGCCAGGGCATAGTGCCCAGTCCATGCCGTGTGCAAGGACTGCCAACCCAGATGTGAAGCGCTGAGACAGGCTGCGTTCGGAGGGCTTGCTGGCGCTGGCATGGGCAGTGGGAAGCTTGCTATGCTGTACTGCGTTGATGACCCAGTCTCTCTGTCAGCAGGACAGCCAGCTGCCGCCGATGTAAAGCGGCACGGGATGCGGCCCAGAGCCAGCAGGTAGGATATGCAACACAATGCGCTGCATCCCACTCAAAGCAGGCATGCAGCTGCTCACATCTTTGGCTTGGTACTCGGCCACCCTGCCAAAGTAGAACTGGCGGTCCTCTGCCCACATCACGCCAATGCGCCGGCCCACCAGCACTTCGGGAGCAAGCGCTGCGGCAGACGCGGCTGCTGCGGTCACGCTGCGCTTCCTCTGCAATGCGGCACTGGCCGCACTCTCATCTCAGTGTGGGCACAGTGTGGACTACTGCTTCTGTCGCTGTAGAGCCCACAAGCGGAACTGGCGGAGGCAGGAAGCAGCCACATGTGCTACGGGCTGCTTGCCATGCTGCTCAGCCCTCGCAATCCCATGTAGCCCATGTTCATAAACTCCAGGCATGGCCATGCTGCTTGCAAGAAGAACCGGTACCGTGCGCTGTGCCCCTGTGGCCCTTGGTCCCATGCAACCCCACACCGGTAAGGCAGGGTGGTAAATTCTAGGCAGCTACCTAGCTGCGACTGCAACCCCCAGCAGTGCAAACTAGTGCCTACCTGGGAGTGCCTGGTGGGCCCTGCTGATGCGTCAACATCTGATGCCGGCCCCGGCCCAGCCGCCTGCTTCTTTGACGGGCCCTTGTTGGACTTTGGGGCGCGCTCGGCCTTGGGCGCAGGCGCGGGCAGGGAAGCTGGCTCCCCTTCCAAAACCACCTCCACCCCCAGCTCCCCTCTTCGGTAGGCCTGCGACACCGGCATGTCAGAAGTGGCGGCGTAAGTTCCCGGCTGGAGGCGGCCCTGCAGCGACCGCTGCAGCCTCATGCATGGACATCTGTGTGCGTCATGTGGACGCTGCCCTGTGCATGCTGTGGCGTGCCTTCTTCTTCCGTTAGCCGGGAGCTGGCAAGTTGCTGATTATCATGGAAGCCTCTGGTCTCGCACGCTTGGAAGCAAGGCAAGCGCTCAAATGCCAGCACCAATGGCTGCTTCCTACACCAACACATGCAGTGTCAGCGCATCCTACCGTCGAATAGTGCTGCATATGGTTCGTAGAAGTGGCAGAGCAGTGCCTGATCTCGGAGGTCGGCGTACCTCCTCAAATTGCAGCAGCTTGCCGTTGTAGATCTTCTTGATCTGGAAGCTGAGGTCAGTCATGGAAGGGGGAGGGTTGAAATGCCTTCCAATCCATGCCCACCGCTTGCTAGCCACCACCTGTAGAAGCCGCAAGATGGTTACTTCTAGAAGACTGTACATTCATCATGCGCGGTTTGACTAGCTAGGCAGCAGGTAGTGTAATCGTTATCTGTGCATGCAGGTAGCACCATACACGGATGTCCCTTCACTGTTGTGAGAGTTGTCACACTCACTGCATCGGCGCCTCCACACTTCAACACAAGCTTGAAGAGCTTGAACAGGTCGATCTCATACTTATTGAAGAGGGGCACCTGCAGACGCCTCTTTCAGCGCTTTCATTGCCATGGTTGCGGACTACATGTGGCGATTAGATGCCGCAAAACGCTTAGAAGGCTGAAGAGCGGCCTCACGGCAGCCTGCCAATCACTGCTTCACCATGCATGAGCAACACTTGCTGGAAGTTGCATTGCAGAGCGCCCACCTTACCCACCTTAGTGTCATCGCCCCTCTGTAGCTGAAAGTTTTCCCAGGCTGCCATGAAGGTGTCATGGTCCCTGATGACCCTCCCAGAGCTAGGCTGGCTTCCTGGCTGCTCTCCAGCTGAGCCTGGCGGTTGCTGCTCCGTCTTGAAAAGGGCCTCTTCTGGCGGAGCACTCCCATATGGCTCTCTCTGCCCTTCCTGCGGTGTGGCCGCCTCAGGAATGGGCATGTTACCCAAGTCGCCCTCTATCATGAGCCTGTGCAACTCGGAGGCCGACCGGTTTGAAACGAAGTACCCCCACAAGTGAGCAGGGTGCCTCCCAGGACACCCAGATAGTGGCTTTGGGACGTAGGAGGGTCCGATCAGGCTCAGGGAGAGGATGGCAAGCTCCTGCCAAACGCTCAAAACCCCTGAGGAACTCCCAAACCCTAAAGCATGGCCTGGTCGATTGGGCTTGGCAAATCGGTTTGCATGCCCTTAAAACTCAAAAATGACGCAATGAGGCTGTTGAGGAAGTCTGCTGGTACCACAAAGCGAGGAGATCCTCGTCTGGGCCACTCCGAACGTTCCCCGCCATAATGGGAATGGACGTACCTTCCCATGCCGGGCGTGTTGGGGCGCTAGATTACTACCGATACTCCCTGCAGACAATGTCTTGGGATGTCTGCAACCTTGCGGTCGAGGTACAGCCCTACCCGTGACACTCCCTACCCTGAAGAGCTGCAGCCCTCCAGGCAGCAGCAGCATGAGCTTGAGCAGCAGTGGTGGTCCGGGGGTGCACTGTGCAGCAGCCGGGCATCCACCCCAGCAACCTTAGCGTTACACGAACTTGCTCCCGTACACACTCCCGTGCAGGCTGCAGCGCAACGTCTATCCCACGGTAGCACGTGTGCCATGCAGAGCAGCATCCTGCTTGCCTCTGACTTTCAGGCTCCCGCAAAGGGCAGACAGCCTGTACAGCTTGTAGCCAGTCGGTGCTTGCCAGTCAGCGGTGGTGGCAGCTGCTTCCTGCGCTGCAGCACAGCCTTGCTTGGAGCGTGCTTCTTAACGGCTTTTATTCTTGGCTCCTGCATTGCTGGGCTGGGGATGGAGCGAATGCAGTGCCCTTCCCCCCAGTGGCGTCAGCAGGAGGCAAAAATGCAGCAGCAGTCCTCGACGCCCCAGCAATGGCAGCAGCTGGAGCAGCAGCAGCAAGGCTGGCAGCAGGGCAGACAGCAGCTGGAGGAACAGTCAGCCGACATGAAAGCAGCGGACACAGACCACCAGCAGGGGTCTCAGCAGCATCTGTCAGCATCCCACCAGCCAGACGGGTTTGACTATGAGGCCGCAGTCAGGGACCTTGGAGAGCATGTGCAGCAAAACGGTCCCGCCGAAGGTAAGCCCAGGCGCATGGAATATGATATCTCACCACATCCTAATGGCTTTGTGTATCCCTTCCCACTACAGAGCTGGCTCCAGCAGACCCCGGGGCACAGCTGCTCAGCGCTTGGAGACTATCTTGCCACGTCAACTTGGGTGCCTGCTGCAGATTTCTTCCCAGAGGGGTGCCGCTGGTGGCTGGTTGGCGGCCTACCTGCCACCCGGCTGGTAGCCTTCACAGATGAGGCTGGGAAGGCTGCTGGCAGGCAGACTTGGAGGATGCAGCAGCTGGAGTACTGGGATGAGTCATTGAAGGAGTGGGTCTCCCAGCAGCCCGCAGCGTGTCGGCTGCAAGCTCTGTCCCCGCGGCAGTGGCAGGAAACCCTGCAGCTGCGAGCTGCAGAGCAGGAGCGGCATCCGCAACGGAAGTCAGAGCAGGAGGTGGACGCTGTTGACATGCCACATGCAGCTGGCCAGCAGCGGCAGATGAGCAGCCACCACCAGCAACGGCAGCATCACGGGCAGCTCCCCCAGCAGCCGCGTGAGCAGCCTGTCCAGCAGCAGCAGCAGCAGCAGCAGCAGCAGCAGCAGCAGCAGCAGCAACAGCCCGGGTGGCCCCTGGGCGGTCCAGCCTCTGGGGGAGGTTGCACCGAGGCAGCCTGCCTGTACTATAACGTCTGGTACAACCGCGGCACGTTCTACTACCTGTCAGAGGGAGAGGGTGCCCAGAGGGCCAACTGGGCCATGTCCAAGAACAGGCGAGTGGGGAGCAGCCTGCCGGCTTAGTTGAGTCTAGTGCCAACCTGCTGGCAGTGTTGCACTTCCCGCTTGGGCTTGTCATGTGGCTGTGCTAGCCTTGCATCCCAACCACCGCCCAACAGAAATGCCTGTGTCCTAGGGCGCTTGCATGCGCATTGGTGAAGTCTCCCTGCGCCTGCCACGGCTGCACGGCTGTGCCTGCAGGGTCATCGAGCTCTTGAACGTTCGCAATGCAACAGCCTGGGTGGACTCTGTCCATGCCAAGGTCGTCCCCGGAGAGACGGCAGCGGTGGACTATGTGTTCTTCCTGCACCCCACAGCGATCGGGCACTGGCTGGAGCTGATGTTCCCCCTCTTCTCCGCCCTGCTCCATGGGGAGCCTCTTGTGCGGCGCACCCCTGACCGGCTGCTGGTCCTGCACCAAAAGAGAGGTGCGCTTGCATCTGCAGTGCTGCTTGGTGCGGCGAGAACGGCATTAACATGGGCTACCTCCAGGCACAGGGATTGCCAACCCTTGGCCTGGATGCTGTCAGCGCTCCGGGTGGGATAGTACTCTTGTCAGGCATGTTTGCTAGGCAGCTTGGCTTAGCCTTGAAATGATGTCGCCTCGAGTCAAGTCTGTGCTTGTGAGTCGTGACTGACACCGCTGGTGATGGGTCGCCCCCTGCGCAGGCTTCCTCTTTGGCTGGGTACGGGCACTCATGGCGGTGGCATTGGGGGTCAAGCCTGGGGAGTCGCTCCCTCCCATCATCCTGCAGCAGGAGCACCATGACCCATACGAGCAGATGGGCTACGCTCCAGAGGGTGTGGGGCCCGCAGACTGGCTGTGCTTTGAGAAGCTGCTGTTTGTGAAGGACATATTTGTGAACGGCACGCGTGGCTTCCGAGACGGTCAGGACGCCCGGCTGTTCAGGAGGTAAGCAGGGGAGGAAGTGGCGGGGTGCCCCCAGCTACCAGTGCGGCAGGGTGCGGGGAGTGGGTATGCATCTGCCCCTTTTTCATGGGCGTAGCTCAGCCAGCAACCGCGCTCACATGGCACTTCCTCCCGCTGAGAGGTCACACATGATCAGCCTGGGAGCCTTTTGAGGTTGAAAGGTGCTCCCTTGGGCGTTGTCACATGGGCCTGAAGCCTGGGCATGCATGTGCAGGTTGATGTACGAGCAGTACGCCGTGCCTTTCCCCGCCCCTGGCACACCGCCCCCCCTCACGGTGACCTTCCAGCGCAAGAGCGCCAACCGGCGGGTGCTCAACGAACCCCAGCTGCTGGCCATGCTGCAAGAGTTTGGGGAGGCAAGTCCACCTTGCCAATCATTGTACCACTGACAACTGTTGCCAGAGGGGATGCCTGCTGTCAGCCTGCAACTGGATTGTTTTCCTGCCACAGTGCCACTTGCTGTGGTGCACGCCTGCTGTGCGTCCTGCCATGCACACCCTAAAAGTGGCAAGAGGTGCTGGTGTAAGGGACCTGGGACTTGATCATTGTGCAGGTGCGGGTGGTGGAGTTCAGTGGCAGCACCCCTTTCCAAGAGCAGCTAGCTGCCATGGCCACCACGGGTGTGTATGTCTCAGTTCACACCTCCAACCTGGCCAACACGCCCTTCCTGCCGCCCGGCGCGGCGGTGTTTGAGGTCATCCAGCGCAACTGGGCCTGGTGCGACATCGACCAGAGCTTCGCGGCCTTTACCAAGCAGATGGGGGGTACGTCACATGCTGCGCTTTGCAATGATGCATGGAGCGCAGGCGCAACAGTTGGTGCCAACCATGGAAGGAGCTGAAGGCTGTTTGTTTCGCCTCCTCCTTTTGCACCAAAGAACAGAACCGTGCAATGTTGGAGTTCCCGGCCCCGCGCCTCACACTTGATGCTTGCGGCACTTTCCCATAACGTTTAACCCAAGGCTCGTGCTCTGCTCCTGAGGCGGCTGTGCGTCAAGGTTCTGTGCGTCTTCCTGTGAGTCTTTTGTTAGCGCACACAAAACCACAGTCCCTGCCCTGCTGCACCCTGCAGACATCCACCACTACGCCTGGCGTGCCCAGCGGCACAACCAGACAGTGTACCTCCACCCCCGCATGGACCAGCTCTTCTCCTCCTGGAATGCCACCGACTGTGTCATTCATGAGTGTGTGGAGGCCCACACAGCAGTTGATGTGGTGGTGGACGTCGAGGCATTGCGGGAGCTCATTGCCGGGCGCCTGCGGCTTATACGAGAGGGGGCATCGGTTGTGGAGGCACGGCTGCCGTGGCCGCTGGCCGTGTAGCCGGGTAGGGATGCAGCTTGTGACTCGCTGGCGGCTTGTGACTCACTGGCGGTTGCTTTCCATGAACAGCTTTGTGTTGCTGTGATATGACCACAATTGCATAATTCTCTAGCCCCGTCAAATGCCTTGAGCGTCTTGTCCTTATCCCCCAACTGATCATGATGTTGCTAGTACATTGCCTTCAACTTGCATTCGATGGTACTGGATTGTAGCATGGAGACTAGGATACTGACGTTAAGCTGCTAAACATTCATTGGGTATTTGTGACCTTCGATCACTCTTCCTACACACATATCGGGTGCGAGAGGAGTAATGGTAACAAGTTGGGGCAGTGCACCCGAAGCTGAGGTTGGAACACAGGACGGCAGCTGCATCCTACAGTGCGTTATGCTCAAGCTAGCCCCATTATTGAGAGAATCGCTTTTTAGTAAGTACAGAAGGGGAAGTACAGAAACAATGGATAGCATGGACACGAAAGTACAGTAACAACTGTGAGACAGAGGGGACCCTTGCAGGCAACACATCTTACTCTCGCTGCATGAAGCGCAAGCTCTTCATAGCACCTATTGTCCGGCCCATGGTTTCTCGCATGCTGTCCCCCGCCGCTGCAGCTGATGCCTTGGCCACGTTGGCATTCATCCTGCGCACAGGTACACAAATATTGGAACAGATAGGCATTTTCCAGGCAGGGAGATGCACGAAATGGAATAAATTTTTGGAATGCAGCAGCCAGGTCTGGTAGCGGCTGAACGGGAGAGGCGGGGTACTCCTGACTCTGGCTTGGCAGGTTGACACGAGCCACCTGCGGCGGACCTCGCAGGACTTGCTGCTGGCAACCATCTGCAGATGACTTACCTAAGCCTGGACGCCAGCTCTGACGCTGTGTTGCCGCTGCTCCTGCCTGCTCCAACGCTGGCCCCCTGGCTTCGCCCCGGAAGGGAGAAGCCAGTGGGCCGCTGCTGTGGCTGCTGCTGTTGTGCTGCTGCTGGAGAGGGCTGGCTTGCAGGCATCGGTCGCCCCATGCGGCGATTAAACTGCTCTAGGATCTGCTGGTGCTCACCCCGCTTGAGGACCTGAGTGGACGAGACAGGGAGTGCGGCTGCGTTGCCAATGACACTCAATGGCTGTGCACGCTAGGCAGAAGGTCAGGGGCCGCCGTGAAACATAGCATAGAGGGATGACCCTGGCTGGGATGACACTTACATACATGCCCACGTAGTACCTCCCAGGCTTGCCCAGGACGGGACTTGGCCACTTTCAGGATAGCCAGCCACCCAGCCAGCACTCACACCATCCATGCAGCACTGCTACCCTGCCAACAGCCCACAGCACTCCTTGGGCACCCACTTTAAGGTCCACGATGCGCTGGAAGTCCGAGGGCGAGCCGTTGGGCATGAGCTCAAAGAAGGTGTGCACCATGGCCTCAGGCGGCGACCCAACCACCTTGAGCACACCCTCTGCGCGCCCCAGCTGGGCATGCACGTCGCTGCTGAAGGCTTGCAGCGCGGCGGTGTCCAGCTGGCCTGCGGACACGGCAGGGCCAGGCATCAATCGAAGTACGCACCGGCAGCGAGCTGGTCTGGCGGCAGCAGACCGGCCACAGTCACAGCCGTCGCTGGGCCGCCTTGCCTCTGTGGGCATCAATAGATCAGGCCTGGTACAGCTGTGCTTCTCGGCAATACCTTGCTACGCCTTGAGCGCGCTACACCCTCTCATTCCCAGTAGGAATCTCTTGGCATTGCAGAGATGCCCTACAAATACCCACCCTCTTTGGCCAGGTCCACCAGTAAGCCCTTGATTACTTCTGTGTCCAGCCGCATCTGCTGGCAGCCCACGTCGCTGATCTTCTTGCACCGCAGCACGTTGTCCAGAAAGCGTGGCGCGAAGGACCGCAGCAGCTTGTCACAGAAGAACCTGCAAAAGTGTAGGCAAGGGTATCAGTGGGCATTCCCATGCCTAAAATCCCCAAAGGATAGAGGAAAATATACGCACGGAAACAAGGAATCTCGATATGGCAGGCACGAAAGCCACAAGACGCCTCAGAAAGAGTCGAACCGTCTCAGATGAACCTCGTCGCCAAGTCATCCAACTATCCCAAATCAGAGAACAGTAGCCGGCTGACAAATTGCATCCCATGAGTGTCAAACAAGTGCCTCAAGTGGACGGGCAGGCCAGACCTGAAGTAGTTGGCAGGCATGTTGGGACCTAGCCGGCTGCCGCTGTCCACGAGCACCTTGCGCACAGCACCCACGTACTCTGACTGGTCCCCTGCCTGCATTATCCACAAGCGCCACCGAACTGAGGCTGATAGAAGCTAGCAAGAGGGTGGGGAGGCTCTTTTGCAGCCCAACTATGTGAGAAGAACAGCATTGCCGTCAAGCAACTTCCCAGCTATCGCTCCAGCTGCGCAGCTGTCCTCTGCACAAGCAGCCTCGCCGTCCGCGGGAGGCTTTAGCCTTACCCTGCACTCGCACCCCGGGACCACTGGAGGCTCTGTGCCCGACACTCACCATCTCCATGCCGCCCCAGTTCATGCGCGCCATGGCTGCCAGCGCCCCCTCCAGCTTGGTCTCTATGCCCAGCAGCAACACTGTGAGGCACTGGGTGATCACAGACTGCAGCTCGTCTTCTTCCTCGCTCATGTCAACCTGCAGCAGACAGGGGCAGGAGAAGCAAAGAGGTACTTTTATTGGGCCTTTGTACTGCAATACAACCTTAGGAGGGCACCCGCTTGCTCCTATCAGTCAACCCAGGCACCACCTGTTGCACACCACACAGTGCTGGAACCGCAGCCCAACGCGCAAATGCCAAAGCAACCGTGCCTGCCAGGAGCTAAGTGTAAACCAAGTGTGACCAGGTGTTGCGCCTGGAAGCGCCCTGCCAGCTCACCTTCTCCCCAAGCGGTGCGTCCAGCCTTGCTGCCAGTGTCTTGGCCAGCTGCCTGACCATCTCCTGGCAGTGCTCCGCAGTGCTGCAAGCACCATCAGAGATGCACAGCTGGGGCCCCCAAACACCAAAGCAGCGCCTTGTCAGTTCTGGAAGCAAGTGCAGACCAGCTGCATGCATACCACCGTCACCGTACCAGGTGCCAAGCAGCAGCACCTCGGGGTTTTGGCTGACAGCCCCAGCGCACCTCATGATGAGGCAGATGACATTGATGTCATCATCAGTCATCTTGACCTGCCAGTCAGCCGTGCCGAGGACAGCCGTGCCGCTCGTTGCGCCACTGGCCGTCTTGGGAAGCCGAGTCACCAGCCGTACGGCATATGCCCGGTACACACGCTGCAGCAGGGGCAGACAGCTTCTGCAAGTCACCGCATCCGCTCCCATTCACTAAGTCAAGAATGCGGGTCACACCTGGCACTCAGCAGCCCGGCCATGGTGGTGTCTAAGTCAACCCACCCACCTCTCGACAGTTGCCAGGGTTCTCCCAAAGTCCATTGATTCTAATCCTCTCCTTGCTACCAAATTATGCCCCCATCAACTAGGTCGCCCTAGTTACAGGGTGGCCAGCCTGGGCTTGCTAGCGCTGGGTCCACCATGCATCGCTGACAGAGCCGGTGCACCTGGCCCGGGCTCACCTGGAACACAACCCCTAGCTCCAGTAGCGTCCTCCCCCGAGACACCCGCTGCACGCAGTCCTTTAGCTCGCTCTTGATCGCCTCCACCAGCTCGTTGCTGCTCTTCAGCACCTGCCAAAAGACATCAAGGAGGGGTGCGCCAGTTGTTCGGCAGGACTGGTAGGACAGTCAGTATGCAACCATTGGAAACCTCACAGCTGCACCAGTCCTTCCTTGCAAGCGATGCCACCAGTTGTGTCCAAGCACGCAAATGTCTATGGCCATGCCGCTGCCACCCATATGTCAGCATGACAAGCTGCCACTCGGCCGCATCCCTCCCCCACTTGTTGACCTGCCAGCACCCACCTTGAGCTCAGCGGTGAAGGGCTGCCATGTCTCCTGTTTCATCATCTGATCCAGCCCGCGCAGCAGCTCCTGCTCCACCTCGTCCAAGTAGCAGCTGCACATTGATGCAAGGCGGGTCACATCCTGTAGGTCACGTCAACTCTGTGCTCAACCTAGCCATAGCATGGTTTGGCTGGAAGTCAGGCAGGGTATTTGCAGTCAGGACCCCTGGCCGGTGTCCAGCATGGCTTGATGAAGCCGGTGCGGGCATCACCCAGAACCCCAATCAAGCCCTATTAAGCAGCAAGGTCTCCGTGCGCAGCCCAGCCCAACCTGAAGCCCTGCCGGCACCACCACCACAGCCACTCACTGCAGGTAGGGCGCAAACACCCCAGAGATGCTGCCCTTGAAGTTGGTGCGCGCCACCGCCGCCGATGCCGCATGCTCCTGCTCCTTGACTCGCTGCGCTGACGCGCCGCCCTCCTCCGCCCGCTGCCGCTCGCGCAGGAGGCGCTCGTAGCGCTCCCGCACCTGTGATGCGGGGGTGCTGTCGTCCGCACGGCCGCCGGAAAAGCCCTCAGTCTCCTGTGGGCAGCCGCCAGGGCGACTTTCAGGTCAGACATGGCTGGGGAGCCTGGCGTGGCTAGCTACAGCTTGAATCTAGCACCGCAGTTCTGGCAGCCTGGCCACAGCACTTGCCTCGTCCATACACCAGGCTGCAGGACCAGGCTATTCTAAGTTCCATCAGCCACAGCAGGTAGGTCAGGCACACCATGCACATGCTGTGCACAAGTGGTGCTCCCGCAACAGAGGCAGCCTCTGTTGGGCAGCTGCGGTGGTAACTCTGGGATGCTGCACCGTACCTGGTCGTCTGAGGGGTCCCTGGGCTCCACAGCTCCCTCAAAGCGCCGCGCCATCTCAGTTTCGAAGATGTTGGTGGCCTCCACCGCCTTGAGCAGGTTGTCTACTTGAGAAGGCAGCTCCGACGACTGCACGGGGGCGTAAGCAGGTAGGTAGCTGGCGGCGCATAACCAGCCATACAGCAGGGCGCACAGCGAGCACCACAAAACAAGGGGTGGAGATACACGAGGCATGGTACCAGCCAACGAAGAACCAGCAAGCAGCGCCACCTACTGAACCAAGTGGAGTAAATGTGGGGCTCACACTCCCACTCTCACCCTCGTGTCCAGGACCTCAGCCAGCTGGGTCTTGGTGATGTTGCAGAACATGATGCACAGCAGCTGCGGCACGTGCCAGTGCGCCGGGAAGATGCTCCACACATCCTTCCGAGCCTCCAGCCGCTTCAGCAGCCACTTGTACCTGCCAAGCACCCAGATATCAAAGTGTCCAAGGCGGCAGCCAGGCTTCCACCGGCATGACAGCAGCACCATTTCTGATACACTGTTGCAGCAAGCGGCACATGCCTCCGTTACCACAAGCTCTGGACCAGTATCCACTCCTGCTTGTGTGTGGCGCCAAAGTGGCAGTAAGCCCCACCTGTTTACTGTGCGCTCCAGCTTGGCTGTCTCGCCCATGGTAGAGAATATCTGGGTGTACACACCCATCTCCCGTTTGCAGACCGCATCGATGAGCTCGTCTCGCACCTGCACCTCAAAGTAGCGAGATCTGTCCCCAGCACACCTCGCCGCAGCAGCAACAGGCACCCCTTCCACCTCCTTTGGATCCCTTCCACAAAAACTCTCATCCAGCATCTCAGGTACCGCCCTCTCCCCAGCAACAAGCCCCCACCTGGTACCCCAGCGCTTCAACCACCAGGCAGCAGGACTTCAAGCGTTCCAGCAGCAGTGGCGAGGGCGCTTCCTCGCCCAGAAGCTCAAACTCCCGCAGCACATTGATGTGCAAGGAGCGTTCTAGCGTGCCCAGCCGCCCCTTGATCTCAGCAACCTGCGGTAGGATAGGGCTGGAAAGTTGTGGTAGCCCTTCCATTCTGGAAACATCTCAAACTGTCAGCTGGTACGAGGGACCCATGTCCATGGAGCTTGCCTGCTTGTCAAGCACCTTTCTGTCGAGCAGGCCTGAAGTAGCCAGCATGCAGACCCTATCGTTTCCTTAATCCAGATCCAGCAGCGGCCTTTGTGTAGCCCCGGCACGGTTCAGGATCCACTTGGAGGGTTCAAGCCTTTAGCAACCAACCGCAATGCATCATGCCTTCCTCTCCATCTCTACAGCCTAACCTTTGGGATGTGAGCATACGACTGGAAGTGTGATGATAGCTGCTGCACTGCTTCCAGCAGGTGGGCTGCCTCTGCATACTCGTGCCGCTCCACAGCCAGCTGCAGCTGGTCTGCAAAGCTACACTGCGGACTTTAACCTCACCATTGCAGGCATTCAGCTCAATCCTACTGCCTCTGGTCCGCACCACCGTAGGTTCCAACTAGTACGGGTAACAGGTTCCAACTAGTACGGGTAACACGCAAAATGATGCCAACCCATCCCAGCCGTGCTTGCACAGCACCGCCTGTGGCCTCCTGTATATTTGGTATCAGCTGCCTGTGCATGATTCCATGATTGACAGGGTGACTTAACCCCAACCACTCATCAGCGCGCCATTTTGCTCTGCTTACCTACAGCGTTGACCAGCATGGCGAGCCTGCGCAAGGCTGTAATGGTGGCCGTGAGGTGCTTCTTGGCATAGTCCAGCTTCTTGATATCACGGCAGATCTCCTGGACCATCAGCTCGCTCTGTTCGGCCTTGCGCTGGATGTCCCGTATCCTCCCAAACAGCTCATCTATGGTCGCCTTAGCGCTGCTGAGGTCCTGCCGCGCCCGGCTGCCCGAAGTACTCTGCTGCCGCACAGCCCCCAGGATCTCCGCATCCACCCGGCTTATCTGCAATGCAGCACTCACATCTTGCTAACACACTCATGTACTTGATAGGAGGCAAGGAGGAGTGAGTAGCCTCCACTCAAGCCAGCGCTAACCTTCTGCTTGAGCGTGCCGATCAGTGGGTCCAGCTGTGTCAGTGACGCCTCTGCAGCAACCACAGGTAAAGGCAGTCACCACAAGCCTCCAGGGACGCCTTGAGGGTTGATCAGGCGAATGTAACCCACCACCCACCGTTGGGGAACAGCCGGTTGACGTACGCTGTGACCTGGAAGTCAGGTGCGTCAAACGGGTCGCCTACTGGCCCCTGAACCTCTACGGGTGGGGCCTCGGCCCCAGTAGCCATCCTGGCTACCGCAGCTTGCAAATACTTAACTGATCAGAAGTTTAGTGCAAGCAGATATGTGCACACGCAGAGGCTGTTCTTACACTGGCGCATCTGGATTGCCTAATGACGAAAGTATAGCAGGCCTTGCAGGGCCTGTGGAGTCATGGAGTGGCATGCCAACAAGCGCCAGCCAGGCACAGCACGAGGGAACTCAGGCCTTCTAAAGCTATGCTTGCTGCCTGAGCAGCCACGTTTCCCATCCATGGCCACCAGTCTACAAACCGCCGTTGGCAGCCTGACCTTGCAGGAGCAGCAGCCCTCTAGCTCCCCGTCAGATCGGGAACAGGAGCCCTCCACGTCTGAGCCGAGGGTACAAGGTAGGAACGCGTGTCTGCTATGTGCCTCGTGGCCGCCAGCTGCACGAGGACCTTTTCTGAAATCCCTCTTTGCCTCCTGGCTTCCTGCAGAGCACCTCGTGCTGCGGCTAGTGCCTAAAAGAAGGAAACCTAAAAAGGTGCGCTCCCTGTGTCCGGCAACCCGGCCCGGTCAGGAGTACCTCCAAGGGTGGTGCACAGGCATCACCAACGCCGCCAAAGGCCCCATGCACATGGCTGGGAGCAGTCTTGTCCTCCCTATTGCGTAGGGTTGTGAACACGCGCCTTTGCTGTTGTGGGTTACTTTTTTGAGCCCTGTGCTGCCAGACTGAGCTACCCACTGAACTTCAGCTCAACTCGGGTTGTGCACCATGTGCTGTGCAGGGCGTCCAGTGGGCTGACGATGTTGTGGACAATGAATTTTTGAATAAGCGGAGCTCTAAAAGTGAGTGTAAGCTGGGTCGTGGGCAGCTGGTGCTATGTGCTACTGTTTATGTGCAGGTTTGTTCGGTCCTTTACTGTTCAAGAGCGTTTTTTGACAATAATGAAGCTTGTTGTGCTGCGCAGAGTGCTGTATATTCCATAGACAACGAGCCTTTGGAGAATGGAGTGATGAAGAGGACTCGGATGGCGAGTGCGAGCAGTGTGTCGCGCCATCATGAGGCCCCCCTGTGACAGCGAGTTTCTTATGGTGGCCGGTAATGCGAGCTGCGTTTCATAATCCTTGGCGGCTGGTATGGCCTTTTTAAGAGGGGAATGCAGAGGTTAGGGCTATGGCGTAGCTGGCCTTCTTTTTGCTGCGAGGAGTGTAGAGGGATGCCACCCTTCACTTTTTGAGGAAATTGGTCGGACATTGTCAGCCTGTTTAGCCTGTCGGTTTTTAGGTGGCAAGTATTGCTGACTGAGGTATACAGCTGGCAGGGTGGATGCAGCCGATACCTGGGAATGTAGCAGAGTAAGTTGCTCCGGGGGACAACCAAGCGTCAGAGACTACCTTTTGTGACCGCAACGGATGGACCGAGCTTATGGGCGGGTGTGTACGCTGTGAACTGTGTCTGCATGCTTGTGCTCGTACTCACAGCTCACTGATGACGCATCTGGGCTACTCCAACCATCCCATACATTAGAAATAAGATGTTCTTGAGCAGCCGTGCTGAGCCTTACCCAGGTTTACCCCAGTCTGTCTTATGCACCTTCATTTGATTTCCCTTGCACACTTCCTCTGATCCGCAAACGTACGTGGGTTAGTCAATCTTCTCGCTGAAACAAGCACCCTGTCTGGGTCTGCAGAAGCATTGTAAAACCACAAATGCACAAATACTGCGCATTTGCACAACTCGCAACTAACTGTTGCAGGCGGCTTGAACGATTCAGGACACCTTGAAATATCAAATGAAAAAGCTGAAAGGCTGGCAAGTGCCAACCTTTGGAATAGACTCAGATAACTCAGATGACTCCAACCATATCTCTGCCGGAGGCTCTCCTCACCATGGGACATGAGTAGTCTGCAGCTGGAGCCACACCACAGATGTTAGAATGCACGCTCTGCGGGGACGGTAACCTTTTCCACTACTAACTATACACAAGTTTCATGAACCAAACTGCCTTAGTTCCTCAGCCACCAGAAGCATGCCTGGCACTTACCACACACTTAGTCGTACACGTCCGCAATGCCCAGGAAGGACACTGTCATCTTGATCTGCTCAACAAAACTCACACCTGCAGCTACCAAGAAAGTAGGCTTGGTCCTACACCCACCCGGTTGCAAGACAAAGCAACCGCAAGCACAGCATCATAGCGGCGGAGACACATAAGGAAGCCCCTGCCACCTGCCACGCACCAGTTGCATACTCTGTCAGAAGCCCGACACCAATGCCAAACATAACCCAGCGGCCATTGAGAATCTCATTCTTCCTGGTCCAGCCAAACACCCTGCAAACAACTATTCAGGAATGGTCATACCGAACAACTATTCAGGGATGGTCATACCAAAAGCCGCCATTTCTGGTTTACAATGGCTGCACGACAGCACGTCCATGAAGACTTCCTCCGGCAGCCAGTGGCCTCGCGGTTATCGATTCCAAACTTGAACACTCTTGATACATGAAAATTGACAAAAGCAGAAAGAGAGCAACCCTGGTATAGAAAAGAACAGGTGGCAGCTACCACAGTCACAAAATCGCCACTTACTTTGCCTGCTCTACTGTCTGCTGAAGCTTGCGCGACTTGAAATAAGTCTGCAAAGCCTTAGCTTGCTGGCGCTGGTACTCCAGCGTCACTCCCCTGCATCAACACGCCAACAACCCCAGAGTGTGCCCCTCGTCCCATCAAACTGCTGGACAGGTACTCGAATGGAGTGTGCCTTTATTCTCAGTACTACAGCACTTCTTTCTTACAAAGTCACCCTTGCGGCTGTCAACCTTCTTAAGCTCACATCTCAGGCTGGACACCATACCGGTGATACATTCTTGGCATTTACACCCCTGTCAGTGCGAAACCTGACTGCCCACAGCTGCTGTGTCTATCATTATAGCAATCTCCCATACATGAGGCGCTGGCCAGGTAATGAAGCTTTGCGTCACTTACGTGGGGGCCTGAGCTGCTGCTGTTGCTGCTGCTGGTGTAGGTGCTGCCGCCGCCGCTGCGGGTGCTGCTTGCTGCGGCTCCTCGGGCGCGGAAGGTTTCGGTGGGGAGGGCCGCACTGGGCGCTCCGGCCTCTTTAGCAAGGGGTCGCTGGTGGCCCGAGTAACAAGAGACCCCCTGTATACAGCCTGCAGGAGGGGTGCCAACATAGCTCGTTAGCTAGTGAGAAGCCACCGGGAGCTAAAAGTATGATCAAAAGGTTAAAAGAGCCAGGGCAGCTAGTGCCATAACATTGCACACTCACCCGCCTGGAGCACGGCTGAAAAGCAGTCCCTGCGAACAGGCAGACCGGTCATCCGTTGAAGCACTGCACACTATGTTAAAGGGGATCTCAAGGCCAGTACGTAAAGCAGGAATACCTTTCCGGCAGAGCTGCTGCATTTGCATGGTGTGCGACTTCCGTGGCCTGCCAGGTACCGGTAGGAGACTTCTCCACCAACCAGCTTTCAAGAAGCGGATTCTATTGAAAGTATCGTGCAGGCCTCCTGCCACCCCCAGTCGAGCCAGAGGCTTTTCATGGCAACATCTGTGGCCAGAAGTGGATTCAGGATACTCTGGGATCAGATACCCATTTCTGGTTGTACCTGTTAATAAAGGATGAAACCAAGTCAATTCCAGAGCATGGTCAAACTCGCTCTGGCTGGGTCTCCCGCCAAGGGTTGCCTGTCTTGGGTTCGTAGTCTTGTTCACCAGGCCACTAATGTAATAATAATAATAATAATAAACCAAGTCAATTCCTACCAAATGCGGGTCTTCTTCTTCTTCTTCTTCACCTTGCTAAGAAGCATTCACTAATAAGACCGTCATATGCATGTCAAAGAATTATTAGCTGCAAGTTGGTGCCACCTCAGAATGCCTCCATGATACTATGACCTTACCACAACCACACGACGTAAAAGGGGATGGCTGTGGGAGGGCTCGGCTCGGGGCAAATATTGGTAACACTTGTCCTTGGGGACAAAAAAGGGGGTCCGGCAAAATCCCTTGAATTTGACTGCCGTCAACACAGTCAGTCACCCGTGGTTTGCAACTCAAGCGTGTGGCCCCTCCACTCGAGTGGCCGACAGTCATGGCCATGACGAACGGGAGGCTGGGGAGGCTGCTGAGACGGTGCTTTCAATCCCAGTAGCCAGCCCTGAGAGTCACAACCTGGACTACGTGCTCCCTAAACCTGCACAGCACAAACGTGCTAAATGCTGAGGTCACCCTGTCCCAGTTGTCCGTCCTTGCTTTTAGCCCCACAGCGGTCCCCCACGTTAGCATTTCTTTCCGAGACAGTCCACAGTCCCTGCGCACCTCAAGCATGCAGTACAAGCGGTACATGCCTTGACATAGCACTCACCCAGGCATGTCAGGACCCTGTCTGGCCCTTTGTCAAGGCGCTCCACAGCAGAGAGGTGGTAGGGGGCCATGCCCCCTCCTGCTGCCATCTCGCTTGCGCTTCCGTCCTGTGCCTGTACCAACCAGGGACGAACTCCCAGCAGCTCTAATGCCACTGTTCGTCCATCCCCGAGGCGTGCCACCCATGGTGCTGCGGCCCACCAAGCGACAGCTGCTCCACCTTGTGGTTAAGGTCGTCAAGCGAGCTCTGCAGCTGCAGCATGCGCTGGCCCAGGCTTGCGACCTGGCTTGCGACCTGCTCCACACTCCGTAGGTTGGCTGCAGTCACGTTGGCTTGCGATACGGCCCTGCACAGTGCAAAGGCCATGTGGGAGTACGTTGAAAAGTAGTCGTCTTATGCCCCGCAAAACAGCAACCCACCTCCCAGTCAAGCTGAGCAGCACGGCATAGAGGCATATGGATCTCGGAGACGATGCCCTATAATGCCGTCGCTGCTGGGCGCACTAAAGAAGATAGCATACCTGGACACCATCTGAAGCACAGCTTCTGCTTCTTTCTCAATAGGCGCCAGAAGGCTGACAATACGAGCCTGCAGACAAAAATAAGTCATCCACGAACTTCGAATGCATGACACAGTGCAGCGAACAAAGAGCTCCTGGCTACAGAGCAGGAAGACTAGTCCATACTCTGGCAAAGACACTAGGGGTGTTGGACAAGGCAGCCTCACCTGGGCTTTGGACGCGTCAGCCGCATGTGCCTTGCAATAGGCCTGCAATGCAGTGACCCCAGGCAAACACAGCTTTGCAGGTCCGATGACAGGCCAGAGCAAGCAGACTGTGGCAGGGACATGGAGGAAGGCCACCTAGAAATGCTTCAATACATAGACACCACCTTGCGGATGCCAAGCAACTCAGCTTCAGCGGCACGGCAACCTCGAGCTCCCTAACTCACCTTGTACTCTCTGATGAGCTGGTGCACAGCATCAACATCGAGTGTCACCCCTGCACATTGAGACAAAGATGCGGGGCTCTGAGACCTCTCAAGCAGGTCTTGCCATGTGCCAAGCACCACAAATGCCCATGTGCACCATATATGCCTGAGCAATGCACACAGGCTACCAAGGTACCTGCCACAACACATCAAAGCTAGCAGCAGCCCCTGACCGCAAACCTCATCCTGCCTGCAACACTGCTACCTGTGCTACAACTCACCACGCCCAGCATACAGTTTCTGCAGGTCACGCCAGCCCTCCCCAAGGCTGCTCTCGAGAATGGGAAACGCCTGCGAGCACACAAGCTTGGGCTATCTGAGGAAAGGGCGCTGCTTCGCCATAACAAGTGACGAATGAACAGGGTAGGGCTAGTGTGTTTGTGAACCTACGTGCTGAAGTCCTCGCAGTTGTTGCAGGAGTGGGTCAGGTGTGCTACCCTGGGCCTCAGGGACTGCCACCGTCACCACCCCCTCCTCACTGTCACCAGAGTCAGGCTTGCTCTCAGTTGCGCCCATCTGCTAAGCAAAGGTGAGAGGCGTTGTTTTCTTCAGCAGCGAGGACAACCCTTGGACGGTGGTAAGGTGCCGGTGAGTGACGATGTGATCACGAGCTTCAACTGGACCCAGCGCAATTTATGGCTAGGAACGAGATTGGTCGTTTGTCAGTCCCCCCTTGCAACCCTGTCATTGCAACGCAATGGTGGTCTGCCTACCTGGCCTTACGTGGCGGCGGGCTTTCGTTGGTTGCAAATGCAGGTTGACTGCGGTCCTTGGGTTTATTGCACTACAATCAGCACCACGTCCACATGCCTTGGCTCTTCCCTAAGGTATCGTCGCCTCGAAGTCCCAGCCACCATGCCGCACATGGTCAACAAGTGGTTGTGCTTCCTTGGCTGCGTGCCAGTAAGTCCCTGGTTGTTCCTGTTATTCGATCCTAGGCCACTCAGAACGCTGAAGCCCCTTGGGAAGGGCGCTGGAGACTTCCTTTGCTAACTGGGTAAAGGGGGGCCCAGAAAGGCGCCCCTGTTATCCTGTTGCTTCCTAGCACAGCTACACAAATCGACCTTACTCCTTCACTGCCTTCCAGGTTATGCTTAGCTCAGGCGTCACATACACATTTGCTCTGTGGGCCAACAGCTTCAAGGAGATTTACGAACTAGACCAGACGCATATACAGGTACACCAGCTGCATTGCTGCTACACACTCCAGCCTGGTGCCCGCGTGGAGCTGTGCACATCAACTCAGTGTCAACCTGCCCACGCGGCACATTTGGTAATTGCAGACCCTGGGCTCTTTCTGCAACCTGGGCGGGTTCTTTGGCATCGTGGCTGGTTTGTTTTACGACAAACTTGAAGCCTGGCATGGGCTTGGTCCCCGGCTTACCCTGCTATTTGGTGCCATCTTCAACTCCGCGGGCTACCTTGGCTTATATGCAGCAGCCACCGGGTAGGAACTGGTCCTACAAGATCCTGTACTCGTTGCAACTTGGCACAGACCTGGGCCACATCAGCATTGTACAAACAACCGGGTTGATATGCTGGGCTGCCGTGGCTGCACACATGTTATGCATCTCATTCCCTGCGTGTTTAAGCAAGTATGGCTGCAACCCTATTTTCCTGCTGCCCAGGCGGATTGCGCCGCAGTATTGGCAGCTGCTGCTGCTTGCCTTCCTTGCCTGCAATGGAGGCACGTGGTACGATGCCAGCTGCCTGGTTACAAATGTGCGGAACTTCCCAAACAACCGAGGCATGGTGGTGGGGGCGCTCAAGTCTGGTGTTGGGCTGAGGTAAGGTCTGGTGGCCCTAGTGCGGGCCCTGGCAAAGGCACTCTCATCCATGTCACATGCAAAAATCCGCTTCAGCAGCTTCTTGATGATCACAGCGGCTTTCCCTGTGTGGAGGCTGCCCTCGCACTATGACACCGGATTTAAAGTCGTGAAGTCGCGGCCGATCCAGGTGCACTCTCACTTCTTGGTGCTGTCTTTGTTGCCTTGTGCAGCGCATCCCTCTATACTGCCCTCTACCTCGGCATCCTGGTGCCCTTGGGAGGCACACCCTCCACCTACCTGCTTCTACTAGCGCTGGCGCCCACGGTTATTGGGCTCCTGGGGATGCTAGTTATCAACCACGTCCCCTTCTTGCAACAATCTGAAGTAGAGGAGGGCCAGCATGTCTTCACTTCGGGTGAGGGCCATGAGGAGGGGTGTGCATGCTGGGCGTTCGTTGACTCTTGATGTGACATTCCTGCCTTTGTCCCACGCCTCTCACTCGTGTTGCTTAGCCACCATGTGGATACTCTCAGTTAGCGAAGAAATTCCTCCCTTTGGGCCGTGCCCAACGTCCCTTGGCCTGTGTGCCGCTGCAGAGGGCCGGTTCCTTTTTGCCGTCCAGCTCATAGGCGCCCTAGCTGTCTTCCTGATGACAGCCACCCCCGTCCTGGCCTCTACCGCCAGCCCTGCCCTGCGCTGGGCCCTCCTTGGCGGCGCTGGCTTGCTCCTTCTCTCGCTACTGCTGGTTGCCCAGGGCACCGGTGGGCTCTGGGCACGCCCAGCACACCCCCAGTGGCAGGATGCGGAGGCAGCAGTGCAGCCCTGGCATGGACATCCATCCCATCGCCGGCGGCAGGCGCTGCAGCGGGACGGGACTGGCCTGGAGGCGCCGCTGCTGGCGGGTGACAGAGGTAGTAGAAGCAGTGAACACCCAACTCCCGGCGAGCCTGGCCAGCTGGGAGGGGACGGGCAGGTGCACACACATGGGCACGGCGGCAGTGCAGAGACCGTGAAAGCAGCAGCAGAACCACCCTCACCCATACCCGTGGAACAGCAGCCTGGGAGTGACCCGAGTGTGGCTGGCAGCAGCAGAAGTGGTAGCTTCGTTGAGAGGAGTGCCATAAAGCAGCCCAGGGGGGTGGTGGAAGCCCAGAAGACCTGCGGGCCCGCGCCCAGCCTGTCGCCCCTGCAATGCCTTGTCAGCCTGGATTTTTGGCTGCTTTTTGTGGCCTGCTGCGCCGGCATGGGAGCAGGTGATTGCGCTGTCACACGGGTGTGTGTTGTCATTTTAAGCGTATCTAAGCCGAACGGGCTGGCCGAGCTTGTCATGGAATGCTACCATCTATGACATAGTAGAGCCTCCACGCCGGAGCTTGCCACAGGTGTTGCTGGCCCTGTGCGCCGCAGGGCTGACTTTCAACAACAACCTGGGCCAACTTGTGCTTGCTCTAGGCGGCAGCGAGGACGGCCAGGACGTGTTTGTGGGCCTCTTCGGTGTCATGAACTGTGTAGGTAGGTGGTGAAGCGGGGCCCGGTCAGCGGGGCTGCCTTCCCTCGCTGGCATGAACGCGCACAGCATGCGTGTGCAGCACCCGTGGTGGTGACAGGCTGGGAAGGGAATCCCATGTGAGAGCAAGTGCTTGGTTGGGCCCCCGCTCCCTCCCAAGGCAGAGCGCATGCATCATGGCGCCAGTCCAGCCAGCCACGTGGTGGCCATTACCCACCTGCCGCAGAGCGCTGTGTTCATGTGTCCGCCGATGTGTGGACGTGCAGGCCGCCTGGCCGTGGGCTACATATCTGAAAAGCTGCTTCACTCCTCGGGAGTCCCACGGTGAGTGCAGGCCTGTACCTGATACGTGCTGAAGCGAGAGACAGCTTCTACTGCCAGTGTTCGGCCATGTGGCGCTGCCCCAAGGGAGGATGTATGCAGGCACCCCGCAAGGTGCCCTGCCTAAACACAGAGAGGACATGGATATGATTCTGCCCGACTGCAGGTCCCTCTTCCTGGTGGGAGCATCTGCCTCCACGGCAGTGATCTGCACCCTGCTGGCCCTCGCGCGGCTGCCCGCCCTCTACCCGCTCTCGCTGGCGGCGGGGCTGGTGTTTGGCTCCCACTGGGCCCTCATGCCCAGCCTCAGCTCGGAGCTGTGGGGCCTGCAGCACTTTGCCGCCAACTACTGCTTGCTGCAGGTGGGGCCTGCTGGCTAGCGGTGCATGTGAACCTTTGCGAGCCCTCCCAGTGATCTTTAGCCTGCATTGGCTGCGCTCGTGGCACAAAATACGTTGGAGCATAGGTTGCTGAGCAGCAGAGTGGCGAATGGTGTTACTTTTGCTCCTGCTTCTGGTTGCCTGGCCCGCAGATTGGCCGCTCTGGGCAGCCACCTTTGCATGCAACTCTTGCTTATGGGTGTATGCCTGCAGGTGGCGCCAGCTGTGGGCAGCCTGGGCTTGGCCAGCCGACTGGCAGGCTATGTGTACCAGCAGGCAATCAAGAAGCACGAGGAGCTGGGCAACACGTGCACAGGGCAGGACTGCTTCCGGCCGACTTTCTTGGTGAGCCAGGGGCCCGCCCAGTGGTTGGGAGGGTGAGGGCTGGGCTCAGGGGTGGCTGCATGTATGGAGGGTAAGCCGCTGACCAGACCAAGCGCAGGTAGGAAGCGGTGGGCATCACCAAGTCAGGTAGGAAGGTGGAGGAAGTACAAGCCTGTACTGGCTGCGCATGCTGCCAGAGCTTGTTCCCACTCTCCATCAGGAGCAGAGGTCAACATCATTTGTGAAGTGTGTATGGTTGCCTACTGTGTGGCTGGTGGGTGATAACCCGGCCCAACAGGGGCAGGAGTCTCGCCACAACTGAGAGGTTGGTGTCGTGGCAGCTGGGGAGAGGAGTGTTATGGACGGGGGCTGGGCCAGTACTGTGCTCTACTTATGGTGGTATTGTGGGTGCAGGTGATTGGGGGGCTAGCCCTGTTGGCCACTGGCTGCTCAACCTGGCTCTACCTCCGCACCCGTGAACTGTACCGCAGCGTGACATTTGCAGCAGTACACCAGCACGACCAGGCTATAGATAGGGCGCCCCATGTAGATGAGCACGGCCGGCTGGAGAGTGATCAATGAAGCTCCCAAGACGGTCAATAATGTGATGGTTAGCGCATCAAGTTGATGGGAGACACATTGTATGCGGACGGGGCATACATAGGATATAGTGCAAGTGGTAAAGAGTGGTTTTAAGGTGCAGGCTCAGTAACTTGGCTTGCAAATTACTCTGCGGTAGTGTTGCTGGGCTCTGGTAGTCCACGCCAGTCAGGTTTGCTTGCTAGCAACACCATGTGCCATTTTGGTGAGAATTTTGTTACAGAACATGACTTTCATTCCTGCTTTTTTCTTGCAGCTTGTTTTCCAGCTTGCAGGCCCTCTGCCGCCAAGGTATATCCTCCCAGGGCTCGCCTGCATACCACCTGTCAGCCCGCTACCCTGCTGCCTTGCAAGGCTTTCACTGAAGCTGTCGTGCCCTTCTTTCCTTTTGTCTCTTATTGACTTGCTTCCCTCGAGGTTGGCTTGTGTTAATGAATGTCTACAGTGGCTTAGACTGGCAAGCAAGCTTTGGCTATCTGCCAGCTCGGTTTCTGCTTCTTCCGCCTACCAAAGTCTGCCCTCTATCAATTGCTCTCAAACCAGACTCATGTGTTCCTGATGGAAAGCAACATGAATAGAGATGGAGTGAGCTATACTGTCTTCCTGGAACACTCCAGAGGCTGCAGCGCCCCCGCTCCCCCTTGCCAGGCTAAGTGAGTCGTGCCCCGTAACCGTGGCTACAGCAAAACAAGCACAAGGTAAAACTCACGTGCTCATTTTGCTTGTCAAGCAGCTCATAAGCGCCTCTCTAATCCCGCAGCTACCCTCCAGCAGCCTGAGTGGGATAGCCTAGTCTTGCACGCTGACCAGGCACACCAGCGTACACAGCCTGATAACAGCATCACGGACATTTCTGAGCCGTTCGGGGAGAGACACTCTCAGGCCCTGGAGGACAAGGAGTGTCTCCTTGGGAACGGCTCAGAAATGTCTGTGATGTTGGTATCAAGGCTATGTACGCTGGAGTGCCTGGTCAGCGTGCAAGACTAGGCCATCCCACTCAACAGCATGAGTGGGTAGCTGTGGGATCAAAGAGGCGCTTGTGAGCTGCTTGACAAGCAAAACAAACAGATGAATCTCTTCTTTGCATTGAAGCTTGCTTCCAATTGAGGGACATGTCGTTCCGCACCATCGACCGCGACACAAATTGCAAGATATCCAATGTAATAGGACTACACAATATGATCACAATCTTCTTCTCTCATGGAGAAAGGTAAGAGCTTGCTTGAACCACCTCCCGCCCTTTGCGCGCTCGGGATCTCTTTTGGGCGGTATTGGTCCAGATAGAAAACAAAGAACAGGGAAGCAAGTGAGCTAAGACCTTAAGACGAGGATAACTAAGATGAGACTTGCACTGCAACACCTGCTCATGCAAGCGATTGGTTGCATATAAGCATCCAGCGAGGCAGTCACCACCGCAACCGGAACCGGATCATGTGGTGTTGATCCGCAAATTTACAAACCAAGGGAAAGGCAGGGGCCTGGCTTCCTTTCGTACCCACTGTACCACCTACTGATCTATGTCTCGCCTAGATGGTAAGTGAGTACCCAGCAAGCCCAGAACTCCTTGGGCAGCTCAGCAGCCTCCCTATTCAGCCTGTTCTCCCTGTTCTTCCCTATGGTCGGTAACAAGCGGTGAGAGGCGCCGGAGGGAATGCACAGGGATGAAAGTGTTTGCTTTTTGCCAGCCTCACAGCCTTAACCAGGGTGCTTGTCCTATCTGTTCGCACCGATACGCTCCAGCACCACCAGGCCCATGTGGCTGCAGGCTGGGCGCTGCTGCTGCTGGCCGCCACCCTGGCCTATGTGGGAGTGGCGCCTTATGCCAAGGTGGAGGAGAGCTTCAACCTGCAAGCCATCCACGACCTGCTGAACCACCGGCTGAATCTGGAACAGTATGACCACCTGGAGTTCCCTGGGGTGGTCCCAAGAACCTTCCTAGGCAAGCCACTCGGGCTTTCCCATCATTTGGAGCATATGCTGGGACCGGGCTATCATGTGCCTGTCCAGCAAGTGCATTTTACTGTTGAGCCTATGCTGGCACCGGGCTATTTTGTGCCTGGTCAACAAGTGCATTTCCCCGCCTGCATGAGAGGGTGTTGGTACGCTGGAAGTACTGGTTTAAGGAGGCCAAACAGTGGGATTCCAGGTGGCGGCAAGGATGCCTGACCTCAAGTAAGCTACCGGCTTGTGCTATCGCCTGCAGGAGCGATAGCAGTGGCTGGGGTGTCGGCCCCTCTTGTTGCAGCCATGCAGCTGGCTGGGCTCCCCAAGCTGTGGAGCCTGTATGTCGTGCGGTCCATTCTGGTGCGTGACTGCGTTGGGATGGTGCACGGTGGTGCACTCTAATGGTGTGGCAGCCCATTGCCTTGCATGTTGCGCACGTGTTGGCCTGCGCACCTTTGCCTTGGAGCCACATCTCTACCTTAAAGCAGCCAGCTTCACGGTGCCCTGTTACTGCCACTTCTCCTTCCTACACTACTGCAGCCCTGGCCTGTCAATACAGATGGTGGCAGTAACTCACAGCCCTGACTGGCCCCTACTTACGTCCTGCAGGGCGCCTTGTCGCTGGCGTCTCTGCTCTACCTGCGGTCCGCGGTCGACAAGCGGTTTGGCCCGCTGACCGGCGGCGCCTTCCTGCTACTGACAGCCCTGCAGTTCCACCTGCCCTTCTACATGTCGCGCACGCTGCCCAACGTGCTGGCGCTGGCAGTCACCAACTTGGGCCTGGGGGACTGGGTGGCCGGGGGCCACCCCCGCAGGGCGGTGGTGTTGCTGACGGTGGCTACGGTAAGCGGAGGCCCGCTAGGTCACAGGCGTGAGTGAGCTGAGCTGGGGTGGCCTCATGCCGCCCCAAGGTCGGCAGATATGCTTGCCGCATGCGGAATGAGCCGGCAGCACTGCCGGGGTACGCTTGCACTCAACAGTGTATGTCCCCAACCTTCCACGAAAGATGGCTGGTGCATGAGCCATGGTTGTGCAGGAGCAGCATGTAAGGTATTAGTTCCAATGTGCCGCCCTCCTGCAGGCAGTGTTCCGCTGCGATGTGCTGCTCCTGCTGGGCTTGGTGTCCCTCCAGCTGCTGGGCTCGCGGCAGCTGGCCCTGGGCCGGGGGATCGCCTGCGGCCTGGCGACTGCCGCTGCCAGCATCGCTGCCAGTGTGGTGGTGGACTCGCACTTCTGGCGGCGATGGCTGTGGCCGGAGGGGGAGGTGCTGTGGTTCAACACCATCCTCAACAAGTGAGTCAGCATGGCCAGGTCAGCGGCTTGATTGATGTTGGGGCTGGCTGCATGGGCACTGTGGTGCTGTTGTAGGTATGCTTTGAGGGTGCACAAGACCAGGCATTGGCGGGTCTCAAGCGGCTTCTGACTGTGGCAGCAGAGGCATTGCTTTGCTGTTGGTAACTCCTGTGCGATGTTTCCTTGCCGCCTGCAACTCTGCAACTCGTCCTTTGGCTGTGGTTCAACACAGTGGCCTTGCTTCTTGTCAGCAAGCGCACTCCCAGGCTGTGCATGCCCTTTGCCCAACCTGGCTCGTGCAGGAGCAGCGAGTGGGGTGTGATGCCCTGGGGCTGGTACTTTGCGTCAGCGCTGCCACGAGCGCTGCATGGAGCCTGCCTGCTGGCCCCGCTGGGCGCCTGGCTGGACAGGAGGGCCCGCCCCCTGTTCGGGGTAGCACTGCTGTTTGTGCTGCTCTACTCTAACCTGGGGCACAAGGAGGTGAATCATGTGCACCCCACTCACCCCGCCCACCCCACCCCAACCCCCGTGGGGCGTGCCTGCCCCAAGAGGATGGGCGTCTTGCCCTGTGCTGCTGGATCACGTCGGATCAGCAGCAGCAGCGACTGTTGTATGGGAGGCCTCGGACGGGGATGATCCATGCACGGAACATACGTAACTGATTGGGGGGCGGGAAAGTGCAAAAGCGCACCAAGGAGCAGGGGGTGGCCCCCGGGCTGTGACCGGACATCGTGACCCAGCCCTGCAGGCGGTGGGACTGACTTGGAGTGGAACGCAAAGCACACACACTCAACTGTACACACTCATCTCCGCAGCCCCCTGCGCTTGCAGGTCCGCTTCCTCTTCCCCGTGCTTCCCCTGTGGAATGTCTGTGCGGCCGCGGCTGTGCAGCGCGTCACTGTCGGCCGCTCCAAGTCGCCGCTGCGCCGCCTTCTCTTCCTGGCCACAGGCGCCTTCCTGGCCGGCGGGGCCTGCCTGACGCTGCTGTCAGTAGCTGCCAGCCGGTGGAACTACCCAGGGGGCCATGCGCTAGCACGGCTTCATGAGCTTGCCCAGCAGCAGCCAGCGTGGCAGCAGCAGCATGGGAAGAAGGCGGGCGGCGGGGTGCCGGGCACCAATATGACGAGCGTGCACATCGGGGTGCTGCCGGCGATGACGGGGGTGTCCCGATTTGGGGAGCTGGGACCGCCCTGGGCTTACTCCAAGGTGGGCAGCGACGGTTTGTGGCGTATGTTGGTGTGGATAGTCTTTTTTTTTCGGGTGGCAGGTAATGCGACCAGAGAGGAGGTACGGGTGCACTGGGCTGACAGGGGAAAGATTTTATTCAGGGTGGCAGAGAGTGGGTAGGAGTGTGTGTGTGAGTGAGGGTAGGGGTGTGGCGCAAGGAGTGAGGTGGTGGGGTTTCCACTTTGACATGCGGGTGAAACAGAGCAGAACTCCCTTGGTAAGCCCACCGAAGGATATCTGTCGGTTAACAATAGTTAAAGCCAGAAGGAGCATATCAAGAGGCCGGCCAGGACCAGTGTGGGATTTGGGAACACTTATGCATGATGTCACTCCCTGGACTGCCCCCACCTGCTGGACTGGTGAATGCAGGAGGAGGGCCTCACGCTGGCTGAGCTGGCAAAGCGGGGGTTTGACTACATTTTGACAGATAGCCCAGAGGTGCCCGGGTAAGTGAACCTTTAACCTCCGTCATCCACATAGGCAGGCAACAGGCTGGTGGGATGCATGTGTTGACAATGGCGGCGAATGCGAACAGAAGGAGGCAGGCATGGTTGGTCATGACAGCGCATAGATTGTGCATGGCGGCGTATAGTGCAAATCTAGCAACTACCAGCGGGAGCAGTCTGAGACTGACAGAGCTGCATGCAAAGTTCGAGCTGGGTGCCTGAGAAGTGCGCAGCCAGTGGCGTTACCAATATTGCTGCTTGAACCTGACCGCCATGTCCCCCTTCGGTTATATCGCGACTTCGTAAGCCCTTCCCAGTATCGACGTCATTTTCTGTGCAGGTATGAGGTCCTAGCAAGCACAGACGGCTTTGATGGGCTACGGCTGCTCACAAGGTCACCGAAGCAGGCGCTTAAGCTGCTTGTGGTAGGGCAGCTGCCTGTTCAGATAGCAACATCACCAAAGGTATACATACTACAGCGGAGATGAGCGGCCTTGAGCGGCGCAGGGCCATGTAACCGCTGCAAACCCACTCTAACAACCTATGGAAGTCTGTGACACGATGTCCGGCTGGGCCCTGAAGCGTACAAGGCTGACAGCATCATCACTAGCTCGCTCCATTACCACTGTTTTGGCATCACCTTAGCTTATCTTGTGGAGAGAACTACTGGCTCAAGACTCAGGCAAGACTCTGGCGCATTCTGCATCCAGTCCTACTCGTACAGCTCCACTCTCACTCCCTGTTCGCATTACCTGCCACCCATGCTAAAAATTGTGCTGAAAATCACACCCAAGCCAGCCCCCTGCCCGCTGGGTCACGCTGGGCGGCGGGGCCTGATGCCGGGCCCATGCTCAAAGAAGCCTCCGCGCACCCACTCTGGCGTCTTGACCACCTCTCCTTTGGCAAGCACATACCTAAGCACTAACGACTCGGCATCCAATAGGAGGATGTCGGCGTCGCAGCCAGGCTGCAGCCGCCCCTTGCGGGGGAGCTGTAGCCGGGCGGCTGGGTTGCTGGTCATGAGCGGCAGGATTTGCTCCAGGGGCCAGTGGGGCTCCTCGAAATGCATGGCGCGCAGGAAGCGCAGCATAGCACCTGCAGCCACGTGCCACGCCGCAGGAAGCGGTCCTTGAGTGTAAAGCAACCCCAGCAACCATACCTCGCAAGTTGGCCCTTCCCCCCGCCGGCAGGCTCCTCTTAACGGCTACCTTGTCCTTGCGGCAGGACATACAGCCCTACGTGTCAGTACCGCCAAACAGCAGCCTAACCACCTCCCTCTTGCCACACGCAACAAGCATAGTGGAGACGCAGCCTCATTGAAGTAAACCAAACCAGTCGTGGGCTCAAAGCACATACCATGTTCATACAGCTCTGCTCGCACTACCTGTCACCCATGCTAATGCCATCTACCCACCCCCGCTCACCTGGATCGGCCACATCATACTCCACCAGCTTCCCCTGCTCATCAAACTTGGGCCAGCTGCCGAAAGCATCCGTGCTTACAGTGCAATGTGACAGGGGCAGGTCCTGCTTCCTATAACTCTCCAATGCCTTGCGACACGCCTCTTCCCTTCAAGGTCAGGCAAAGTTGCAATGATCTTCCCACCATCTAAGGCCCTCCTCATAAATTATGGGCTAGAGTGCCAAGACTTCGTAGGAACTCCCAATTTTTGATGACCTAGTAGTGGAAGTTGGCCACAGGCAGGTGGCCAAGTAAGCATTACGGCTGCTCAGACCAGCAGCTGTGCACAAGCGACATGCTCTCACCACACTGCACCCTACCATATGGTGGAATGAGCTCACAGTACGGCTAAAATCGACTCTTCTCCACACCACTCACTGGCAAGTAAAGTCAAGGAAACCTCCATCCTGCAGCCAGCGCGCTCCATCCGCCACCAGCTCTGGGCTCCTATCCATGTGGGTAGGCAGGAACTGCAGGCATACAAATAGCTATCACTCTCAGCAGCCTATGTCGGCCCGCAGGCAGCTACACCAAAGGGACTGCACACCCCTCTGTTTCCGTGCGTGGCACCCCTCCAGCCTGCCTGCCGGCATAATGCATACCTCGCAGCTCACCACCGAAGCACGCATGCATGCTTTGTCACGCACATCTTGCCTGCGTGATGGGCAAGTCTCCATTGCTGGCGGCGATGGCTTCCCTCAGCGGGCTCAGCAGCGCTTTGCCCGGCCCCATGTGGCAGTGCACCAGCCCCGCTTTGCCTCCCAGCATGCCCCCCACCCGCGCCTCGCTGGCCAGCACCGCCAGGTCATGGGGGGTGGGCACGCTGCCTCGGTGGTCACTGACGGCCACCTCCCCAACACCCAGGCAGCCTTCCAGGAGGAGCAAGTCACGCATCACGCTGTGCGGGGAGAGAAGCAGTGGCGGCATGCTCAGCGCACATCTGCCATGGTTGCTGCGCAGATGTGGAGGCCAGACCCCATGAGAGACACCAAGAGCAACACCAAGGGTTGAGGCTTGCAGACAAAACATGTGGGGAATCACTGTAGAGAACCCATGCTGGCGGACCTAGTGTGCATGCAGCCGCTCCCACCACTTGAAGTCCCAATATGCCTGCAGTGGACTGGTTTGGCTCCCACCTGCCTGTTGCTGTGGCGCTGGGCAGGCGGTAGCTCCCGCACCAGTGGAAGCACGTGATGCCGTCCGCTTCCAAAGCCCGGCTCTTCACTACCAGGTTCTCCTGGGAGCGGCTGACTGGGTCAGTGCCTAGTATGCCCACCACCGTGGTAATCCCAGCGTTGAGTATCTCGCTAAGCCTGCAGGCAGCCTTCAACCCGAGCACAGTCCTCCACAAATGCTGACAAATTGTTACAGGTAAAATCATAGGCAACTCACGCGGCATGCAGCATTTGTACCGCAATACCGGCCGGGCGCTTACTTGGCCTCTGGGGTGCGGCTGGCAGGCCCTGCCTCCCCCCCGCCGCCCGTAATATGCATGTGCATCTGCAGGGTGGCAGTGAGTCATTGGGATTGCCCTTGAACGTGTCAGTTGGATCTGCGACAACATACCTGAATTACGAAGGACCTGCTCACTCGTAATAGCTCCCTATTAACTGAAGGGTATCGCTGAGCCAGGAGAGAAAGTGCATGAGGAGTTACCTGTGAGGCAAGCTGGACCTGGCAGGCAAACCACCTCCCAGCATGTGGCTTCGGCCAAACCTCTGTCCCACATAGTCAAACCTCCGTCCCCTCGCGGTTTGAAACTTCAACTTCCAAGAGAGCAAAACGCCACCTCTGCCATAACCCTCAACAAAGCTCTCACTCCCTGTTTGCACTACCTGGCAGCCATACTAACAACCTCAACAAAGTACTAGAGGGCTCTACTAACCGAAGGAGGGGGGGGCCACTTACGTCTATGAAGCCAGGGACAGCAACCAAGCCTCGGCCGTCAAGTGTGTCTGCCAAACCCGCCTCACAGAGGGAGGCTGCCTGGGCGTCAGTAATCAATTGACAGACTTGTCCTCCTGCGACCAAGATATTGCTATTGAGACCAGGCTGCTTCTTAGGGTCGAAGATGCAATCCAGGGATGTGACAATAGTCATGCAGGGCTGCATCTCGCTGTTTGAGTCCGTCACCCAACCCCAAGACATCCTGAAAGAAAATCATCAAGGATGAAAGCGCCAAGCCCTGGGTCCTAGGTCCCCTGTAGTGACCTGTACTGCACAGGATGCTTTCGGTTCCCCACCAGCAGAGCGGGCACCATTCTACTGATTAATCAGCCATCTGTGCTGCTACTGACCTCTCCTGCTGGGGCAGCGTGTCATAGAGTGAGAGGGGGTAGGCCAAAACCACGCCTCTGCCTCTTCCGCTGCTTGCCTGTGCCAGTCCCTGCCTTTCTGGCTCTGTCTGACACGGCATGGACAGCGACCATGCAGAGCCCGATCACCGCCCCACCAATGATGATGCGGCCCGTGCCGAGGAACTGCCGACATCTCCTTCTGCCAAGCGGCACAAGAAAGAGAAGAAGCACAAGAAGGAGAAGAAACACAAGCATAAAGAGCACAAGGAACACAAAGAGAGGAGACACCGGCATGGGCAGGACAAGGACCGTGCTGGCGGTGGCGAGGTAGCGGCCGAGCCAGAAACAGCTGCAGAGCCTGACCTAGAAGCAGCAGAGCCGGCTGATGTCATAGCTAAGCCACAGGAGGCAGCCAAAGCCATCGCTGCTGCTGCCGCTGCTGCACAGCCTGCCTCCCCACCTGCAGCAAACGGGGCTGCTGAGCTGCACGCTGCTGCTGAAGCAGGTCCGGCTGCTGATGCTGAGGGCGACCATGAGGAGGGCGAGCTGCCTAGCACTGACGCACGGCCCTCCCCGGCTGCCAACTCTGGGCAGGAGGCGCGGGCTGCCACAGCTGCCGAGGATGCCGAGGGCGGTGAAGGCAGGGCCAGGTGAGCGCCACATACGAAAGCGTGGCAACTGGGCAGTGCCAGCATATGCATGCAGTGGTTGTCTAGTTGCTCAGCGGACGTTCTTAGCGCATGTTTGCTTCAGAAGTGATGGCTGTCTGCCAAGTACTGCTCTTTCGACTCCCTTGCCTTGAATTCCAGCTCCTCTCCAGCTCTCCTGGGACCCCAACATAGTTTACCTGGGCTAGAGAGGTCTATCGGGGTAAGACCGGAGGCTTGCAGCTGCAGACCGTCGCCGCTCTCTGTAAGTTTCCCGTGCCCGATTTGTTGCAGGCCGGCCAGGCGCTCCCGTTCCCCTGCCCATGGTAAGGATGAAGATAAGGGGCAGGATAAGGGGCGCTATGAGCGGGACCGCGGCGGCGATAGAAAGCGTGATAGGAGCGGCGTAGAGCGGGAGCCTTCTGGACGCAGCAGCGAGCGGCCGACGAGCGGTCGCTCGCCTGAAGGCAGCAGCCGGCGGGAGCGGTCGCCTGGCCGCGAGGAGCGGCGCAAGGAGGAGCAGCCCCGGCATGCCTCTAGGGACAGGTGCGCCCATCTGGCTGTACTATTGGGGAGTTTGCCGAGGAGGGTCTGGGTTAAAAACTGCCTTGCCTAGTTGGTTGAGTAGTGATATGTGTGTGGCGTTGCGTCTGGGTGTAAGGACCAAGGATGCTGTGCTGGTCGCAAGGCCATGGGGCCCGAGGTGTTACGCTGCCTGCAATGCAGTCTGGTTAGCAGCCAGCAGGTTGCAGGGCAGGCCCGGCTGCAAGGGGGACAAGCTTAATGTCCACTTATCATTAACAGTAGTGCAGTAAGCAAGGACAGGAAGGAGGCGGCCCCCTTACGCAAAGCCTCAGCAAGACCTGGCTTAAATCAAAATTGGTCCTTACGCCGTCGAGGTGTAATGTTTTTGAATACTTTTGCGAAGTTGCGCAGCGTTGTTCCAATTGAGATCTGCACTCTGGTCTTACATTGCTGGAGGATGTGGCAAGGGTGTGCTTGGTGGTCTTCATGCAACAGGAACAGTGGGCAGCCTGCTGCGACCTGCCTCCTGTAGGCTCCCGTGGTGCTACTGTGCAGTGGCAGGGAGGTCAGTGCCGCAAGCTGCTGGTGCGCCCTATGGCTGACAAAACAAGCCATTTCTTCCCCTTCACAACGGGATTGCTTGCACCCTCGCGTGTTTGCAGGCCTGCCAGTAGGCCGCGCTCTAGATCACGTGATAGGAGACCAGAGCCCTCTGACCGCGGCCTGGACCGCAGCCGCTATGATGAACGTGACAGAAGTAGGGGCCTTCCACCGCGGCCGTATGACAGGTGGGCAAAGCTGTGAATGTCGTTACTCTATTGGCAGTTTCCACTTGCTGCCATGTAGCGCCTTCGCCCACCTTTTAGTAAAAGGCTGGTGCACAGCCTTTTTTCTTGTTGACAGGATTGGCCTGCAGGTCGCAGGCCCCTGTGTCACTCACCTCTGTAGCAAGGCAGGGTTTATCGCATGCATTTGTTTCTTCCATACCTGCTTGCAACACGCAGCCACCATGTTTGTTTGCTGCCCTCTAGCAGGGACCGGCGCTGGGGCTTTGAAGAGCGGCGGCGAGCAGAAGAGGAGCGGCGGCGCGGCGGGCCCGATGGGCGCGGGGGCAGGCGCGGCCGCAGCCGGAGTAGAAGCAGGGAGCGGCGGAAGCGGGACCGCAGCGGCAGCAGGGAGCGGTCGCGCAGGGAGGAGCGAGAGCAGCAACAGAAGGAAGAGGAGGTAGGATGGCATTGGAGAGGGTGGGTGCCTGACTGCTGTGTGTGGTGGCTAGCAGTGAGAAGGGACATTACATCTTGCCTAAGCAGGCTTGCTGTGGGTATGCCAGGTTGGCCAATTTGACCAGAAGCGAGGGCTGCAGAGAGTATACAGTTTAGAGGGTAGTTGTTGTGCCAGCGAGCTGCCTTGTTGTGCGTTTTGTAAGCAAACCTAGTGCATTAGCCTAGCCAGCGCTTGCCCCGGCAGCCTCACAAGTGAGTCTCACCTTTGGCTACAACTGGCCCTTGCCTTTCTCCCTTTGTGCCTGCTGGCTGTCTTGCTCCCAGGACGTTGTTGCCAAACGTCCTGTCTAGACTCTTTTGCTCTACCTGGCCATGCAGGATGAAGAGGAGTTCCAGCGGCGCGTGGCTGCAGCCCTTGAGAGCAAGGGCGACGAGGACGAGGACAGGCTGATTGAGGAGCGCCGGCGCCGGCGCCAGGAGATCTTGGCCAAGCACCGCGAGCAGCAGCAGCTCTCAGGTGGGTGTTGCATGAAGCTGCGGCCAGGGAGAAGACATGCGTGCTTTCTAGACTTGCAGCCGCTGCGAGCCTGCCCTGGCTGCATACATGGTGCTGCTTGCTCTACGAGAGCGCAGAGGAGGTGTTTGTGAGGCGCCCTGTGCAGCCAGTATATATGATTGGCACCATGTTTTGTTGCTTGCCTCCTGCTCACCAGCGCTGCCCCATGAACTGTGAAAATAGGCTCAGGGGTGTGCAAGGGTCAGCTTGAGCCTATGTGTGTAATGAATTTGCTGCAGCTTCACCCGGTAAAGCCCTGGCTGCACTTGCGACTGTTGTCTGCTCTGGCACTGCTGCAGAGAGCGTTGCAGCCCCGACGGCCACCGCGCTGCGCCGCGACATGTCAGTCAACTTCCAGCCTGGCCACAGCGACGAGGGTGCAGCGGCCCCCGCCAGCGTGCCGCCCTCAGCCCCCGCCTCAGCCCTGCCCTCCCCTGCTAGGGGGCCGGCAGCAAGCCTTGGCACAGCAGGGGTGCCGCCCTCGCCGGAGCCCGGTCAGGGCCAGTCAACCGACGACGAGGGTGCAGAAGGGGTTGAGGGTGATGTGCTGGACATTTGGAAGCACGATGAGGAAGAGAAGGCTGCCACAGTCGGCGGCCTTGAAACAGGGCAGGTGCGCAGGCCGGATCTCAGCGCTGTCAGCTTGGGCTGCCAGCCAGGCTTGCTGGCTTTCTGGGTTGACCTCGCCTGGGAGTGGTCTGTTGGTGAGGAATCGAGGTGTAGTGTTATTTCACCGCTGTGCGCTGACAGAAAGGATGTCAAGTGCAGCAACACTGAGGGAAGAGCAGTGTGCATCGGTGCTGAAGCATCCCATCGCCTTGCTTTGTCCGTCCCATGGTCAGCACGGACTGTGCCATGTGGTTGCTACGGGGTTCGGAGTAACCTGGAGTAAGCAGATTGCCACCCACACTTTCCCCAGCAAGCTGCCCTGCGTGTTGTGCAAGGCATATCTTACCTTTGTAAAGCAACTGTTTGCAGGCTGCTGCTGGCACCAAGACTGGCATCGGCGAGGACGATGGGGAACTGGCCAAGCGGGTAGCCATCCGGCGGAACGTGGATGTGGATATGTTTGCCGAGGAGGAGGATGACATTTTCGCTGCCACACCCCCTGACGCCAGGCAGGCTGCGCAGGTTAGTGACATGTAGACTCAGTTTGTTACTGCGTCCTCACTGGTATGGGTCCTTGGTGTGGTGTGTGTGCTGCTACTCGCCCTGCATAGTGGTGGCTCCCTAGGGCTGGGTTTGCTGGGGTGAGGAGACAGCTAGGCTGGTTGGGAGTGGCCCGCCTCGGACTTCCTGTTGAAAACGGTTGAGCATAGGGGTTGACAAGCGAGTAAAGATGCATCTATGTCACCTCATGACCTGCTGGAGCCGCCGTGGACGGCTGGTGCTGCCAGGATCATGTCGAAACAGGATGCTGCTCTGTGAGGTCTAGTTGCAAGCTGTTTGTGGCATGCAGGCTGCTGCCGCCCCCGCTGCCGCCATCAAGAAGGGGCTGTTGGATAACTACGACGACGCAGAGGGCTACTACAACTTCCAAGTGGGCGAAGTGCTGAATGACAGATACGAGGTAGGGCGTGCGGTGGGAGGAGGGCTGCATCGCCTGGCCTGATGGCGGCCTGGCTGTGGTAGGCGGCACCAGTTGCACATCGTTGCTTAGTGCCCATAACAGATGTTGTGGAAGTATCAAAGTTGTGGCAAGTAGTCGTCGTTGCGTAGACGATGCACCTGCCTGGCTCGCACCCAGTCCCTTGCATCTGTCATTGAATTTCCTGCGTAGGTGCATGTTTGCCATACTCTCCACCACCCGCGCTTGACCCAAGTCCATTACCCGCGCTTGACCCAGCCTACACTCTGCTCTTCAACAAGGCGCTCACCGTGGGTACTCTCTACCGGCCCTGTAGGTCGTGGTCTCGCTAGGCAAGGGGGTGTTCAGCTCCGTGCTGCGGGCGCGGGACATCTCCCGGAGGGACCATGATGCCACCCAGCCTCTGGAGGTTGCGATCAAGGTGATTGCTTAAGAGCAGCACAGTCAGAGGTATATTGTGCTGTCTGACAGGGTCCACCCGGCTCTCATAACGACATGCTGCAGTGCCATGGCCTGGACTCCCTGGAGGGTTAGTGGACTGGGTTGCTGGTTGGGTGGAGGGGGCGCACGATCACCAGCGCTGCCTGAATATCGCCTGAACCTTGGCACGCCACGGTTGTCCCAGCATGCTGTCGTTACCGTTCCCGCTGGACCTGCTGCGCTGTGCTCAGCCTTCCGCTCCCTCCCCCCTGCTGCACCCGGGCAGGTGATCCGCGCCAACGAGACGATGTACAAGGCAGGTCAGATGGAGAAGGTGATCCTGCGCAAGCTAAGCGAGGCAGACAAGGAGGGGCGGCGCCACTGCATACGCATGCTGACCACCTTTGAGTACCGCAGCCACCTCTGCCTGGTCTTCGAGTCGCTGGTGAGCTACTGGCTGCCTGCCTGGCTGGGTGGAGTAGGTTAAGGACGTCTGGCTGGACCGGCGGGGTGGGGGAGGCGCCTGTCTGACCATGGTCTGCCTGTTAATGCCGAAGGCTGCTGCTTGTGCACTGCAGGCTGCAGGTCAGGCCGTGCTATTGCCTTGACGGCGGCTTGAGGCTCGTTCATACGAAGCACAAGGCGAGCAGCTGGGTGCAGCACCCTGGTGGCTTGCCCAGCTGTGGGGCTGCTATGTCCGGTAGTTGCCTGCATGGCCAGGCCTGTTTCCATGGTGCCTGATATGGCAATGGCCCCTCCTGCCGCCCCTGACGCCCACCGTTTGTAAGCTGGTGCCCTGCAGGACTTGAACCTCCGCGAGCTCACCAAGCGGTACGGGCGTGGCATCGGTCTGAGCATCAACGCGGTGCGCATCTACGCGCAGCAGATGCTGGTGGCGCTGCACCACCTCAAGAACTGCGGGGTGCTGCATGCCGACATCAAGCCCGACAACATCCTGTAAGTGGGTTGGTTGTGGACAGCAGGTGTGTTCTCCTTGGGGGCTTGTGGTCCCTGACATGTCCTTTGCTGTGCTAGTTGGCGTTCGCTCCTTGCTTCATTCCACAGTATGTCAACTATGTAGCTCTGCAGAAACTGCGTTGCCACCGAGCTGGCCGGCAGTAGAGCCGTCAGGTGCAGCCTACGCTGGCAGTCCAAGGTCTGCGAAATACCTGGTGTGTGTTTTGGGTAGCTCATGTGCGGCAGCAGGGCCCCTGCCGCCTATTTGTCATCGAGTGTCCAGATGGTCGCACCATAACCCTGCTTGTGTAGTAGTGAAGCACTTGTATTTAGCGCCTGCAGGGTGAATGACCGGCGCACGGTGGTCAAGCTGTGTGATTTCGGCTCCGCCATGTTCACCGGCGACAACGAGATCACGCCCTACCTGGTTTCCCGCTTCTACCGACCACCCGAGGTCATCCTGGGCCTCCCGTACGGTGAGCCACTCCCTCCCCTTGGCTGCTGCTGTGCTGAAAGCCTGAGGTCACCAGGGGCCCGCCCTATGGTCAGCCGGACTCCCTCTTGTCTGTGGTCTTATGCTGCTTTTCAGCAGGGACCAGGTCAGGCTTTACCCCCTTGCGACAGGTCTTGCGGCGGTTAGAACCGTGCAGATCAAGCTGGGACCATGGTGCTGGAGTGGCATTGGACTGACCTGCTCTGCTACTGGTAGGTATCCACAGCATAAATGGTCAATCATTCTGCCAAGTTCTGTTGCAAGGCCGAGACCTGCCTTGCCCTGCCCTGCCTTGCTGCAGACCACCCCATGGACATGTGGAGTGTGGGCTGCGTGATCTACGAGCTATTTACCGGCCACATCCTGTTCCCGGGCAAGACCAACAACGAGATGCTGAAACTCATGATGGACGTAAAAGGTCAGCTGGACGAGTTCAGGGGGGTATGAGAACATGCGCTGTGGATGTAGTTGTGGCGTAAAGTACAACAGTACTTGCAGTAGCATATCCATGTAGTTGTGGCGTAGAGTACAACAGTACTTGCAGTAGCATATCCATGTTGTTGGGCTCATCAGTCTGTGTGAGGCTGCAGGATATGCTCATGGAACTTGGTGCTACAGGAAGGACATGGCTGCTTGAGTACTGCATGGCTATGATCACCTTATGTGGCAAGTCAACAGGGGCATTTGTAGGTGGTTGGCACCTAGCTTTGCTTTCGTGCCGCCCCTGTTCCCTTCTTCCTGCCCGTGCTCCCTTGCTGTCTTGCAGCCCAGCGCTGTGTTCCTGCTGTGTGTGCAGGGCCATTTCCCAAGAAGATGCTGAAGAAGGGCGAGTTCACCTTCAAGCACTTTGAGAATGACCCCAATATGTCCTTTGCACAGCTAGAAGAGGATCCGGTGACCAAGCGCCCGGTAAGGGAGGGTCCTGGTCAGGGAGTGAGCCTCGACAGCGTGGCGGTCAGCTGGACAGCTTTCTTTTCGTGGGGCGGCAGCAGTGTGACATAGCTTTGCGGGCATGGTTGGTGCGCTGTTGGTTTCCATGTGGCGGTCATGGTTACACACCTGGCAAGGTAATGCTGTGGTGCCTGGTCTCCGTCACAGTACCCAACCATACAAGCATCAACTTGTGCTTGGCAGCCCTAGATACCCCTGCTCAACATGGGCCAACAGGTAGGATATGTGCCGCAGATACCATGCATGGTACCAGAGCCTTGCTTACTCCCCTCCTGCTGCTGTGCTGTGCAGGTGCGGCGGCTGGTCGCCAACCCCGCCATTAAGGCCGACTTTGCCGCGCTGCTGGCCGGCCAGTCCCCCGACCGCCGCAAGCTAGCCCAGCTGGCGGACCTCCTGGAAAAGATGATGGCGCTAGACCCCGACAAGCGCATCAGCCCTAAGGAGGCCCTGCGGCATCCCTACATCAAGGAGCCCCCTACGGCACCTGCTGGGGCTAGGAAAGGCTGAGTGTGGCCCTGCTGCAGCAGACCACGGTGGGGTGACCCTAAGGAATGCCAGATGGAGTAAGCGGTCGAAATTGGTCCTGTTAGGTGGTCCCGGCTGCAGCAGACCACGATAGGGTGACATAGGAACGCCAGCTAGAGCTTGGCTATGACGCCGGTAATAGAATCTGTCTGTTGGTTGGCTAGTCTTCCCTGCTAAAGCGTGAGGTTTTAATCTTGTGAGGGCGTGTGTCTGCGGGCTCCATGTGTACATGGGAGTGTCTGGTGTGTTGTCGGGAAGGGCACGCTTGTTTCATTTGCTCACTGAGAACTGCTCAGTGGTCATAACCCTTTCTCGCTTGTAGCGCTGCTAGCTGCGTTTGGAGTGCTATAGGCATGGGTGGCAGGTAGTGCGAACAGGGAGTAGAGCTGGGCTTAACTGGACTGACAGGGCTGGATGCAGAATGAGCCTTAAGTCTTGCTGGAGTTCTGAGTGGTATGTTAGTTGTATGCATTACGGGATGCCCATTGAGTGTGTAAAGCAGCCAGGTTGCAACTGGCATTAACAAGGGCAGATTCAGCGCCTCACCGCTGGCAGGGCGGACTGCCTGACCCACCCTGCGTTCACACTGTGGGGTCTGACAAACAGGCTGCAACCGACCCAGTGCATCTCACCTTTGCCAGCCACCAGTGAGGCATAACTGTCTGACCACGGTAACGCAACCTGGACATGAACGATGGTGGCAGGAGCACAAGAGCGATAGCCTGGACATGGGTGCAGGGAACCAGCATAGGATTTGGCCAGGTGACTGAGGAGATGGAGTACCGGTATGCCACAGGGTGACATGCTGAGAGCTCGCAGCCTGGCTGTTCACATCATGGTCTGCATGCCTGGCAGTGTTGTGGGCTTCTCAAGGTGGTGCCAACACCAGGAGACATGATCACTGTCGGGTACTTGGTAAAGGTGGCAGGCAGTGCGGTTCCTGGGTAGGTATAGGCCACTGGTCTGACAGGGCTTGAGGCAATAAAAGCTCCTGGCTCCCGCCTGACCCCTGAATGATGCTCTGTGCCTCTAAAATGGGTGGCAGGTAGTGCGAACAAGGAGTGGAAGGTGAACTGCACTGACAGTGTCATGCCGGACTTCTGATCCAGTAGGTAGTTGATATGGCAGCAGTGGCTGCAGCTGCTTGTGTACTTAGCATGGGTGGCAGGTAGTGCGAACAGGGAGTGAGAGTTGAGCTGCCTGTGTACTGCCCGCAAAGGCATACCAGCAATGCCCTGAGGCCTCTCCTGTCACGTGCGGGATGCAGAGGCTGGGCAGCACGTTCGTTGCCCTGCCTGCACCTTGCATGCATGATGCCAAGCTGTCAGGGTCAGGCGCCCTTCCAGACCCGCCTGCCAGTATGCTGGTGTAACTACGCGGCTACCGCCCAAGCTGGGCAAGCATGTCGTGCAGATTGCCATGCACATGCAGGAGGTGGGTGGTCAGAAGCCAAGCGTTCAAAGCAACTGTTTGTTTCAAGGTTTGGGGCGGCGGTTTGATCGGGCCACCACCCCTCAAACAGTAAGCAATCATCATACCACCACCAGCGCTTGCATGTGCATGGATGCAATGAGGTCGGTAAGGCAGCGATGCTGGGCAGGTCTGGCTACTGCACGGAGACCCCTTACAAGCCGCGCTTGACAAGGTGCCACACTCTTTGAGGGGCAGCATAAGCTCGGTACAAGGGTGGGCCCCCCATGACGCGCTGTGCAGAAATGCTTGCTGGCCCGAACGTACTCAGGACAGTGACATGCGGCGGTACCTGAACAGCCTTACTGACCAGCCATAGCCCGCCAGCACTTGCAGCTCCAGAGCGGCATACCTTTAGGGCATTGATACCAACCCCCTGCTGCCTTGCGAACGCAGCCTACATGCCCTTGCCGTGCCTCTTTCCCCAACCCTGGTACGGCTTGCGAGGTGAGCTTGTTACATCCTGTCCGCTGGCGCCCCCGGCGTTGGCAGGAAAAGCAAGGAGGCTGCCACCGCCCGCAAGAGCGAGCGCTGCTGTGCTGCTGCTGCTTACGCCACCACGCCCTCCTTGAGGATATCGTAGGGGATAGCGGTGATGGTCTGCATCTTCACATTCTCAAGGGTGAAGCCCTCGGTGCGGGGGCCCTTGGGTTGACGCTTGGTCACCAGGTGGGGCTCTGCGGAAGGGCAGCAAGGCATAGGGCAGGCTCATTAGACAGCCAAGCCATGCAGACTGCGCTGGGGGCCCACACGCCCGTAGTACAACGCCGTGCTAGGCTTCATATCGCCCAAGGCCTCCCAGGCAAGAGCGCGGTTAGCAACGACCATGGCTCCCTCAGCCCAGCGATTATCACTTCAAGCAGCATTTACCTTGACTTCTTCCCACCAAACCTGTAGGTGCAGGGAAACTGACACCTACGCCCACAGCTGCCCCACTAGCACATGGGAGAGCCTACAGCTGCAACTCATTTGACTCTACCAAACCGTGCCAACTTCACCATGCCCTGCGCTTCGCACAGCACCGGCATGCACCTTGCTAACGCAGCCAACCATCGCCAGAATACCGCTCGTGCTTCTATCTAACAAGCTGACAGCTGTCCTTCGGTCCAATTTTCCCCGCTACTATTTCAGCTAAGGCCTCCAGCAATCGCTCACCGCCTGCCACCTTGGCCGCGTGCTTCTTGGCATCGTTCTCCTTGCACCTTTGCAGGAACTCCTCGCGGCAGCGGCTGGGCCTCACGTGCTCAATGCGCACGTGGATGCGCTTGTTGATGATCCGCCCGTTCACCTGCACCCAGCCAAATTAGACACTGTCAGCTGTCAGGTGGCTACAGCAGCGGCACCGTATAGACAGCACCATACCACGACTGCCCATTCCTGCTGCTGGCTGCGGCTATGGCTGCTGAAGAGCCACAGTGTGGTTAGTCACCACCCGGCAGCTGGCGGCGAGCTTTGCTCCACCTCCCCTGCCTCCCCTCCTCCGGCAGCTGCTGCGCTGGAGGCTGGCGCGCTGCAGGCTGATCACAAATCTCCTTGCTGGCTCGTACTCGCCAGCACTGGGGCCAGCGCTGCAAACCCGCCCGCCACCCCTACGCCTGCAGCCACTGCTCCACCAATGCCCGCACAAACCAAAGCTTGCGCTTCTAAGCCAGGCCACAAGCTGCTAACCCGCTGCCACGCCCGGCTCCAGGGCTGTCACCCCCAAGAGCTGTCAATACGGTCCAACAGCTTGAGTGCTGGCAAAATCAAGCCACCTGCTGTCGTGTCCATTACTCCGCCTGCCCAGCTGCACTCTGATAACCTGCTGCACCCTGCCCTCGTCAGCTCTTTTCACAGTGCCCAGCCGGAAGCCACCTGTCCTTGCTTGCGGAGTGCACGCAGCACCCAGCACTGCCGCATACTACTAAGGCCCCCGGCAGTCTGTTGCCCACACCTTCTTGCTGATCTCAACGCCAACTGCCCGCTTGGTCACGTTCCACACGCGGCCAGTCTTGCCATGGTAGTACTTGTGGGGCATGCCCTGCACTTGCAAACACCCACCCCCAGGCTTGGCAGTGTCCAACACAACAGCAGCGACTACTAGCCACCACTGCATACACTGGAAGTGCCATAAGAAGAGCAAGAACAGGAAAGCGCAAACTACAGCTACTCACAAGCACGTAAGCAAGCTCCTCACCTTGTGCACTGCGCCGTTAACCTTGACGTCCACATACTCGCCGACCTTGTAGTTGGTCAGGTAAGTGGAGAGAGGAATGTATCCCTTGCCCCGGAAGGGGCGTTGGAACATATACCTCGTGCGGGCCCTGTAGCCCTGTCCCGCCGGCATGGTGATGCTCCCTCAAACTGCAAGAATAGAGGCAATACGTCTTATACCATATGTAAGCCGTCAGTGATACTTCATAGCTACAGGAAAAACATGTCCGCCCATCATGCAGACGGCTGAATCGCAAGCTGGGCCGGTCACTCTTTTCCGTACACACCTGTAGCCTACAGGGGCCAACGAAAGAGGGAGAACGGGGTGAGAGAAGGGACAAGTGGGGACCAATGGTATAATACTATAACCTGCGCTGCTGTGCGTGCTAACCTCCCCTCCCTTCTCCCAGCTGCATACAGTACTTCCCATTGCGTATTTCTTATGCGATCAATATCATCGCACTGCTTTGTAAAATCAGAACTCATATAGTGAGCAAAACTTCGCCATGCAGGCCATGTCAACCTTCGGACTGAAGGGCTTCAGGGCCTCTGCCCGCACAGCAGCACGTAGAGGGCACAGGCTTGTTGTGCAAGCAAAGGTGGACCTGCAGGGTGGCCCACGCGTGGTGAAGGGGAGATGCTTCGTAACCAAGGATGTGAGCGCGTGGCTCAGCTGTCGGTGCTGCCTAGCCCAAGCAGGCTTCCTTGCGTTCCCTTACAACAGGGTGTTTCCTTGGATGTGCAGAATATTGATACGGACCAAATAATCCCTGCAGAGTACCTTACACTGGTGCCATCCAAGGTAGGCCACCTCAACTATGAAGGGGGCTTGACCTCGGCTTAGGTTGCTGCCGCCGCACAGTGTTCCAGCAACCATGCACAGCGGGCAGCAGTGCAGGGAACTCCTCCTGCGATGTGCCCTGTCGCTGGCTTCGCTACCAGGAAGCTATCTGTACGCGGATCGATGCCATCGGTTTGAATTTCCTGCTGCAGCCTGATGAATATGAGAAGCTGGGCAGCTATGCACTCATAGGCCTTCCAGACATTCAATACCCCACCAGGCAAGCATAGCTGGCGCTGCTTCTGGCAAGAGGCCAGACTTCACTGCTGCACACACACACCCTCCACGGTGCAGTGCCCTTCGGTTGGTGTCCGGGTTTTGAATGCTGCTTGGGATCAAGGTGCTGACTCGTATGAGATAGTCCTCACCGGGTTTGGTGTGCAGGTATATCAAGGAGGGCAGTATGAAGACAGACTACCCTGTCATTATTGGAGGCGAGAACTTTGGCTGCGGCTCCTCCCGCGAGCATGCACCAGTTGCGCTTGGAGCCTCAGGCAAGTGTCCTGCAAGGCCGTGGTGCATATATGCGAGCGAAGTGCGCGGAGGCTGTGTGAGCTGTCTTAAGGTCTGCCTTGCCAAGTACGTGACAGCCCTATCAATCACTATGGAGCACAAGTTACACCGCGCAGCAGAACATTGAACATAAAGGCGGCCGGGCCAGGGCACGGTAGGACACAGATGTGTGTGGGGTACCCTGATCTACTGCTTGCATTGCCGGAAGCAATGGCATAATGCTTATGCTAGCTCTTGGTGGCGCACCCGGTCCCTGAGGTGCAGGGGCTCAGGTTGTGGTGGCCCAGTCCTATGCCAGGATTTTCTTCCGGAATTGCGTGTCCACGTAAGTAGCTACAGCATATCCTGACCAGGGAACCGCCTAGTCTCATTGGCCCAGCACGAGTCTCTGCAGCCACACCAACAGCAGTGTCATGGCGCGCCACACCAGCAGAGTGCATGTGTCTAGCACCTGGCAACAGCTGACTGCAGCCAGCAGCCCTTGCGCCCAGCAAGCTGGCCTGCTAAAGAACATGGGCTTGTGCACCTCTGTTACCATGGCAGTCCTGCTGGTGCAGCGGTGAGCTGTACCCAGTTGAGACAGACGTGCGGCTGTGTGAAGAGCTCAAGACAGGGGACGAGGTGGAAGTAGATATGGTGAACAATGTACTCACAAACCTCGCCACCGGCAAGCAGTACCAGCTGCAGTCGCTTGGAGATGTGAGTGTAGGGTGGCATGGGCGGCTAGGGTAATGGCTGGGAGCGTCGCACCTGTGGTACGGAGGGGGCGGGGAAGGCTTGGGCACTGTGTTGTTATGCTGCTTGCCAACATGGACAGTGTGGGCTGGGAGGGTCCCTGAAGGCTGTGTTTGTTGGCGCTTGTGCATGGGCGAGTGGTCTGGCAGACCCTGCCTTGATGAGCTCCTGCTGCGAGCTGCGTGCTGTTTGAATGCTGATGCCTTTGCTTTGCCTGCTGCACCCTGCAGGCGGGCCCTGTCATCGATGCTGGCGGCATATTTGACTATGCACGGAACACTGGCATGATACAGAAGGCATAACTGTCCCCAAGTGCTGTAGGCTGGTACAGTATAGTTGACGCCGTCCCTCATGACTGGTACAAAGTGGTAACCTAGGGAGTTGGTGATGTAGTGCACAACCCTCAACAAGGTCGCTGTGCAACTTGGTTCCGCAGCGCAACATCTACCGGCTGGATCTCCAGCCCCCATCGTTTTGCAGAGACAGTGCCTTTAAGAAGTTTCCAGTCCTTTGCTCCACGCTGCTCATGCTTGAAGCTTTATAGAGGTACAGGTGGTAGCTTGCCAAGCCATGCTATAGATTAGTATCTTATAGGGCAAGGCGGCAGTGTGTATGCAGCTGTGACCAGGTGCCGCACGACTCATTCGGGCTCCTGTGGAGGCTAATTACTATAATAGGTGTTACAGCTTCTGTAACTTCAAGGTGCTTTCCACCATGTAGCTCAGATGCATAAGCAGACTCTCGGTGATATGCAGAAATGACCCCCACAAGGAAAATATGGAAGAGGTAGGGTAGCAATGCTACATGCAGTGCACAATGCTACAGGAAACGAGGCTTCTCTAAAGAACCATAGCGAGATGGAGAGACCACAAGCTCATGTACAAACACAGACAGGAGCTCTTTTGTGACCAGGTATCAGCTCAACCGCTGCTAGACAGTCCAGAGGCCCACATCAACCCTGGCTTCTCTAGACCGTGGTAAAAGCTAAACCACTCTCTGTAAACCGTGGTGAAAGCTATACAGGTATCAACTTTTTAAGTAAAGCATGCATACAAGGTGAAATGCAGACAAGCAATAAGCAGGCAAGCAACACCGTCAAAACAGGTCACTGGTAAAGCAGAGTAAGGGCTGCGTGAGCGCTTCAATCCAGGCATATGTAAAATAAGGGTAGGCCAGGAAGACTGAAGCCATCTACAGAAGCAAGATCAGGAAAGGCAAATACACAGCGCAATGCGAGCTCAGGAACTGCTGTTCATATGGTACAGAGCAGCCCACTGTATACATATGGTCATACAGCGCTAGGGCGCGGCCACGCCACATCATCTATCAAGGGGGCCATGAATCATCTCATGCCAACTACAGAAATTGGTGGCCAGGACACCCGCTGGCGAAAATTGACAAGGAATGATTAGACAGTACGCAGGATACAACTCTCCATAGCCATCTCTACCTGGGTATGTATGTGGCTTAAGGGAAGACTTACGTGTGTTGTGTGTTTCAGTTGACAACATCCAAGCTTCATAATGTTGACGGGATCCATGCTTTGTACAGGGGACAAGTACAGAGCTACCCAGAAGCATCACATGTAGCTCGATAGCACATCGCCTACCTCCAAATACCGAAGGGGTTGCGCAACCTCGTTTCGTTGTCTGCTCATCGCTGCTGCCGCATCGAGGCAGGCAGGCTTGCCCCCAATCCCCCTAGCAGAGCTACCTCTGGCTGAGGCTTGCCAAGGCAAGCTACAAAGGCAGGGCCTGAGTTATGGGGCACACCCTTTCCACTTGTTCACTCCAAGCTTTCAACGAGGCTCCGCAATAGCATCGAGCCTTCCACCATCCCGTTGTGCACTCAGAGCCAGCCGCCGCTCAGCTCCAGCTCGTGGATCCACTCCAGGAGGTGCGAGTTGACCAGGTGGGGGGTGTCATCCTGCAGGCAGCAGCAAAGCGCAGCCTCAGGTGCAACTAGAGCTGCGGTCTTCCACCGCTGCTCACCTGGTCTGGTCAGCTTGGAGCATGCTGGCTCAGCGCGCAGGCCCGCTTCACAAAGTGTGTGCCAAGGGGACAGCATGATGGCCAGGGTCCTACCTGTGGGCAATGTCCTGAAGGAATGAGCGACAGCCTGGCTGCCGGGTAGTGCCGGCAGATGCGGTTGGGGATGTCCTTCAAGGTCCACGGGTCCTGCACACGAACAGCGCCCCCGCAGCATGCACTTCAAGCTGGCATTCGCAGGACCGGTAAGTGAGCTCACACCTGGCAGGCGGGCCGCCAAGTAAGCTACAGGGTCAACCTGAGGCTGCATGACACTAGGTGCATGTCCACTTACACGACGCTGCGCGCTTGAGCCATGAATGAGTACAAGGCCCTCAAGTCACTATGGAGGGGCAGTGCTGGCAGGCCTGGCCAGTCGCTCTGAAGCCCTGCCGGCCTGCCCACCTTGTCACCCCACAGCAGGAGCAGAGGTGTATTGTGAACTGCGATGCGGTCCAGCAGCGCATTCAGGGGGATTGCCGTCATGGCGGCGCGCAGCAGCAGGAACACAACCTCCTCGGCGGCGGGGTGCGCCGCTGGGATGGCCACGCTGCGTACCAGGTCCTCGTCAATGCGGTGCTTGTGCACATACAGCTGCCAACAAGGCAGGGGCCACCGCACAGGTCGAGGAAACCTTGGAGGTAAACTGAATGATATCAACACAAGGCAGGTGGGGCTCAAGACAACTCACCCCTGGCAAGCCACTCTGCCTGCCATAGGGCAGCCAGCCCAAATCGACTCGGACAGCATTCGAAACGCATCACTCTGGACTGGCTACATGCGGCATGCTGCCACACCTGTCGAGCAACGTCTTCTGGCTTGGAGTGCCACTGCACAGCCCATGTCCCGACCCACGGCCCTAAACTTGCAACTCACGCATCCCCAGCCCCACCTGCTTCAGCGCCTTCTCGATGCTGCTCCGCTGCTTCATGTAGTTGTAGTACAGACGTACCACCGAGCGCAGTGCAGCGTCCTGCGCCCACTCCAGCGCCCTCATCCAGGCGCAAACTGTCGTCCTTGTTGGCAAAGCCACGCTGGCCGCAGCCATGCTAGGGGGTGGCAGCCCGCTGTCCTTGGCAGGTGGGCTGGAGGCACATGGGCTCCCTACTGATCCCGTCTGGCAGCTGCGGGCCCTGGCTGACGCAGCGGCAGCCGCGGCCCGGTGGGAGCTCTCAAAGCCGCCGGCTGCGTTTAGCAGCACCACGCCCCTGCAAGGGACACAAGCCAGCAATATGTGCTGGGGGTGTGGAGGAGCAAGCCGCACTCAAGCCTCACGCTGGCCGTTCCCTGAAAGCTGTGAACACCTCAGTAACCAACACACCGCTCTTGCCAGTGCACTCGTGGGACCACCCAAGATTGCTGTGTGAAGCAGCAGCAGGAAGCGTACCTGGCGACGTGGGGCTTGAGTGCCGCGGCATGGATAACACTGTAGCCGCCGAGAGAGTTGCCCACCAGAACAGCCGCCTCCCCAACGACCGCCTGTACAAAGTCTGCAACATCAGCGGGTGCCCAATATCAAGAGTTTGGACGCGCCACTGAAGCCCAAGTCGTTCTGCATGAGCATGTGGTAACGCGTAGCAGCTCGCATGACAGCCAGCCCGGCCAGCCTTTGTTCGATGGAGACAGGGTGGGCAAGGTGTGGAGGCCTGATGCCCAGCTTTGGCACGGGCATTGCCTCCTCACACCTGCGATCTGGTCGGCCCACACGCCTGAGTAGTCAGTGAGGGGCTTGTCGCTCCACCCAAAACCCAGGCAATCAATAGCAAACACCCTGCATGCAGCACGAGAAGATGAGAGTGTACATAGCAGTTGCAGGGGATTTAGGACGTGAGGCAAGCACCCAGCTTGCCCCTTGCACCAAGCCCAACTACACCTGCCCTCGCCAACAGATGACAAGAGGCAGCGTACCTGCAGTGCTTTGCCAGCTGTGGGATGTTGTAGCGCCTGCAGGTCAGAATTCGCCAACAGTTTGGTCTGGGAAGGGTATGTTGAGGTTGTGCCAGGTACGCTCCCAAATCCACCCAAAACATAACTGAAAAAACACAGGAACACCTGAGACGTTCATACCAGTGGTAAACGCTTCCTCCATAGCCATGCACCAGCACCACGGCTGGGCCTCGATCGCCTGCAGACGCACAGTGGGTGGGGTTTGCCTGTGCTTGTGGCAGGGGCCTGCATGCAGTGTACCTTACGGGTTCTGAGCAACAAAACTCCAATTCCCTTGAGCATGCTGTCAGCGAGTGCATAACCAGTGCAGCCTCAAGGCCAACGTGCCCACTGTCTGGTGGAGTTCTCTGCCTTCTCGTGCCCTCCTTAGGGAGTGACAGTTGGTATCATGACCCACCTGCCGAAACAAAGTTGATTTTGTGGCCTCGCCATTCCCACTGGTTCCAGCCAGCGGTTTTCAGCTTTAGGCGCGCCTCCCCATGGGTGTCAAGTTCAAACTGATCTTGCTGCGGGCGCCGAGGCGCGACACCGGACCCCGGACGTTTGAACGGCACGATATGATTGACCAAGCTCTTGCTGATCGCGTCCTGCAAGCTGGCTCCTGAGGCGCGGTGCTGTTGCAGTCCTTGCTGTGATTGCTGAGGTGTGGAGCGGGCAGCACAACTGCGCCTGCATGACAAACCACTCGGGCGGACATGCCACCCAAGCGATCCGGGTCCTCTTGACTGAGGCAGTCGCATCATCATCAGAAATAGCCACGTGGGCTGGAAGGGCAGGGAACAGATGCAGTGATGGGTAGCTGGACTGGGTGATGAAACCCACCAAGAGTCTCCTATGTATCACCCAATAACCCTCGCAAAGCCACGGGTTTACAGCAAAGGAGCAATACCAGGGCCGTCCCTTGGGGGTCGCCAAGCCACCGAGTAAGCGTCCTGACGGCGGGTAGAAGCTGCATGGTCACAAGGGAAGCTGGAGCTACAAACGCTGAACTTCTAGCACCTATGACTCGTGCTAAAGTACCGTTGGCTAAGTTATAGCGATCATTTGCATCTCTGCTCTTTGCCAACAACATGGGGACGCCATTTGAAGCCAGTCATGCTCTTGGTCCTGTGGCCTTGGACGTGGAAGCAGGCACTGTCATGAACAGGTTAGCCACAGGCAGGAAGTGTTGTGCAAACTGGCGGCAGTGCCGGTCCAGTGGGTCAATGATGGGGCCGCCATTGAGTCCGGCGGTGCCAGAACTGATTTGTGTGGCTTGCAGGACTCCAAGCGTGAACGCGAGCTGGCAGCCTCGTTCTACACAGAAGATTCTTGATGCGCTGGCTGCTCAGGAAGGCGGTGACTCTGTTGAGAAGGGGGACACTGCCCTTACACGGGTGGGTACTGCGTTGTTTCAGGGGCCTGGGGCTGGAGCTGCCGGAGTCGAACTTTTGGGCAAGGGTCAGGCTAGGTAGCAGCCGGCGCAGTGTATGCATTATAGTGTTAAGCTTCCTTAGCCTTGGAAGAGCTGAGGGCCGTCTTTGCTAGCGTTCAACGTCAACAGTGGCTCTGGAGGTATAGGAGTATTACTGAAGTGTCTGGCTTGGGTGGTGCAGGTGATTCACGTGACCCTTGAGTGGAGGGACCTGACCTACAAGGTCACAATAGGCAAACGTCGCAAGAAGACGGACAAGACAATCCTGCGCGACCTGACGTCTGCAGTCCCTGCCGGCCGCCTCTTGGCCGTGATGGGTGAGTTGACAAGAGTGGTAGAATAGAGCAAAGGCTCATTAAAGCGACCCACCACGACAGCCATGGTTACTGAGCGTCAACGTTTCGGAGCAGCGCGCCTGCTGACCCAAGCTGCCGTGCTGCCTGCCAGGTGAAAGGTTGCAGTAGCCCCGTCTGGATGCTCACGAAATCGTGTGGCTAAGCAGGAGAAGGCATGTGTCCTACAGCAGTGGCAGCCTGCTCACCTGGCTTCCTGGCGGTGCTGCAGGCCCTACCGGCAGTGGCAAGACCAGCTTGCTGAATGCGCTGGCGGGGCGGCTGCCCCGGGGGGGAAACCTGGAGGGGGAGATTTTGGTGAATGGGATTCCCCGCGGCAAGGGTTTCCGCACTATCAGCACCTACGTCATGCAGGTGCGATGGCTGGCATGGTCAATGTGCAGGGACAAGCATCACTCTCCCCCTTGCACCGGTTAGCCAAGGCTGCAGGTGCCGCCTCCCACATGAAGGGCAGCGGGGTTAGCAACGGCACCTTATTGGTATGCACCTAGGCTCAGGACAACGCTCAGCAGGCGTGAGCTGCCCTGCCCTGTCCTCCCCTCCTCAACCCACAACTTGCACAGCGGCAACAGCATCACAGTGCGGGCTTGCAGGACGATGTGCTCTTCCACAACCTGACCGTGCGCGAGACTTTCGAGTTTGCGGCCAAGATGCGGCTGCCTGCGTCCATCCCGGCGGAGCAGCGAGCGGCGCTGGTAACCAGCATCATTACCGAGCTAGGGCTGGTGAAGGCGGAGAACACATATGTGGGGGTGAGTTGGTGTGAGTGTAGGGTCCATTTGTCCTGGCAAGGGAGGATGGGGCGTGCATGTACGGATCTGTCGAAGTGCAAGAGGTTCTACCAAAGTCTGCAGGAGTGGCGTGGAGCACGGTTAGCTTACACTACAGCCTGCTTTCATCCCCCTTCCCAAGCACCCTGCCCCCTTCGTCAAGTGGAGCGCTCGCTGCCTGCTGGTGCAGAATGCCTTTGTGCGTGGTGTCAGCGGTGGCGAGCGCAAGCGGTGCAACATCGGCATCGAGATCATCTCCAACCCCTCGCTCATCTTCCTTGACGAGCCCACCTCGGGTGAGCGAAAGGCCCTGAAGTGTACACGATCTACACATCTATTGGTTCGAAAGGTACAGCAGTTGTAACTCAAGTGCCCAGGATAGAGTGTGTGGGCTGGCCGGTTTCAGATGGCTACCCCACACAGCGCAGCTGCTCTGAACTCGAGACAGAAAACTCTTCTCGCTTCTAAGGTTGTAAAGGCACACAAAAGGCACACACTGGGCAGCCTCACAGCAAGCAGCCGGTTGTTCGTCCCACGACGCGGCGCAATTGCAACCTTAGAAGCGAGAAGAGTTTTCTGTTTGAGTTCAGAGCAGCTGCGCTGTGTTGAGTAGCCATATGAAACCGGTTGTAATTCAAGTGCTCAGGATAGAGGGAGTGTGGGCTTACTGCTGCTGGAATACCACAGTTGCAACTTTACCACTATGTCCTGGGTGCAGGCTTGGATGCTTTCCAAGCCCAGAATGTGATGGAGTCCCTGTGGCACCTGGCGCGGGGCGGCAGGACCATCGTGTCCACCATCCACCAGCCCCGCTCCTCCATCTACAAAATGTTTGACCTGCTCATGCTGCTCTCTGAGGGCCGCACCATCTATGCGGGGCCAGCGGCACAGGTGGGCCAACTGTGCGGCGGGCTATTTGCTGGCTGCATGGATGTTGAATGCATGGTGATGGTTGATTGCATGGAACGCAGAGGACTGGGAATGCCGGTGCGGTGGGAGCCACCAGGAGCCCTTGCAGTTGTGAAAGGCAGGCAGGCGGCAAGAGGTGTGTGTGTGTGTGTGTACTGGTGGCAGCTGCGGACCCTCTTTCCTCGGTGGTCTACTGTTCAGCACAGCCGCCCTTGCCAGCGCCGGCCGTGGGGCGGCCACCTGAGTGACTGCTTCAGCTACACCTCCCCACCCACTCTTGTTGCTGATGCTCCTCCCCCCTCCGCCGCGCAGGCCGTGGGCTACTTTGAGCGCTGCGGCTACCCCTGCCCCTCGCACTTCAACCCCGCCGACTTCTTCCTGGACGTGGTCTCCATGGACCACCGCTCGCCCGCGGCGGAGGAGGCCACCCGCAAGCGCATCGCTGACCTGGCGGAGCGCTATTTGCTGGAGGGCACAGGGTACCTGGACGAGGTGAGCAACTCTTGCACTGCAGATAGTTTGACCAAGCGCCAGCCCTTGTGTTGTAAGGGGCAGGTGACCTTATTGTGCTGCGGGAGAGTCTATATGTTATGGAGTCTGGCCGCCCCGAGGCCGGCCATATACAACTAAAATTTTATGGTAAGTTGCTGATTGATTGCTGGCTTAGCAAGCAGTGTGGCTGTCCTCATGGCGGGGTGATGTGGGTCGGGAGCAGGAGGGAGCTGCAAACCCTCCGCCGGCAAACGGAGTGCAGGTGGTGGTTACCGCTTTGTTGCAGGAGGGAGATCGGAGTGGGCAAGTGCTTGAGGTGTTCGAGGGCCCTTGCCTGCACAAGTCCTGTGCCCAGTGGAGTGCTGGGAAGGTGTCGGCTACCCTTGCACACCTATCTATGCAGGGCAGACTCTGATGTGCTTGTTTCCTCCTCGGCTGCAGCCCATTAAAATTTCCCCTGAGGACGGGGAGGCGATGCGGGACGTGAATGACTACCCCGGCTTCCCCAACAGCGTGCCTGTCGAGTTTGGGCTGCTGCTGCGGCGCGCCTGGAAGCAGCAGTCGCGTGACCGCATGCCCATGGTGCGCACACTCGGCTCGGCTGAGCTGCAGGGCGGTTCCTTGGCGGTCAGGGATCTGGCTGCGTTAGGGACAACTGGCTGTAACGAGACATGAGTTGCGAGTCAGGCTACCCCTGTGCTTAGGTTCATAATCGTCGGGGCCTAACCAACAGCAGCGGCCTTGGCAATAGCAAGCGACACTGTCAAGCACAAGGAACGCTGTGCACAAGCAAGCATGGTCGAACGTGGAGGCTTTTTGACTTTGCTTTGTCATGCTGCAGATTATCAACATCGTACAGACGCTGCTCATCGGCTTTGTCCTCGCTGCGCTGTACTCGAAGATGCAGATGAACCAGACCGGTATCAGTGACGAGACCGGTAAGCACGGGGCGCTCCTTGTACTGGTCCTCCTGACTGCGCTTCTACAGCCGGCTGCTTCTGTGCCTTATTTCCACCCTGGGCATTGCAAGTGGAGGAAAGGCACTTGCAGGAGCCAGGAATGCTCTGGAACGTTCACAACTGGTCACATGTACAGCAGCCTGACTGCATTGAGACACATGAGGCTGCTGTCTTGCTCGCATGCAGGTGTGCTGTTCTTCATCTCCGTCTTTGGTGCCATGTCGGCCCTCTTCGGCTCAGTGACCTCCTTCCAGGTCGAGCGAGGGGTGGTGAACAGGCAAGTCTCAGGACCCGCCGAGCCGTTGTTGGTGTGACTACAGAGTGGCAAAATCCCTTTGCTGGGCCAGAATCGTGTACTCAATACTTGTGATGTTGAGCTTTGCTTGCCTAGGGACGCTCCACAGCCGTGAACATCTGAACCGCTCGATTGTATGCCGTGTCGCATTCTCAGCACCCCATGCTCCGTGCTGTGCGCAGGGAGCGTGCAGGGAAAGCCTACCACGTGCTGCCCTACTACCTGGCGCGCTCCATCTGTGACCTGCCTGTGCGCGTTGGCCAGGGCCTGCTGTTTGGTAAGTGGTGCTTGACCAGCCGAGCGGTGTGATTGTGGCTGCAGCATTGGTTGGGTATGGCTAGCATCAACCTCTTTTGTACCTGCTGTGTCACCACGGAGCAGTGGACCCTGCTGCAGGGTGTTTCTTTTTTTCAGGTCCCGATGTATAGCTGACTTTGGTAATATGGGATGATTGAACTACTTGCTGTTGCCTCCAATTGCCAACCTGCAGGCGTGATCGTGTACTGGATAGTGGGCCTCAACCCCAGCGCCAAGGCCTTCTTCATCTTTGTGGCCATCCTCATCCTGGAGGGCCTCTCTGCCCAAGCGCTGGGCGTGGCCATCTCAGCGTCCTGCGACAGCGAGAAGTCAGCCATGGCGCTGGCCCCCGCTGTGACGGTGGTGCTCATGCTCTTTGGCGGCTTCTATGTCAACGAGGGCACCATCCCTGCTGCCATCCGCTGGATCAGGTAGGGCGAGAGAGAAAGTGGCTGGCGGCTGAGCTGCTACATCTGAAGCATGGTGGTGGGCAGGGGGGAGCATGGGGGGCCAGGAAGGAGCGGGATGTGATGCTGGGAGGAGGCCGACTGTAGGCATGTGCTGATGCAACCCAATGTGCTGTCCCTCTGAATAACGTAGGCTGCCAATTGTGTGGTCCCTGTGAGCACCGTGGGTACGGGCACACACACAATACATCGTGGCGATGAGTTCTGCGCCCTGGACTAGTGCTCTGGTGGCTCCACAGCGCAAGCCGCTGTGCCGTATTTGACAGCAAATATTTAAAAGTGCTGGTGTCTGGCTGTGTATCCGCAGGTACCTTTCCCACCTCTATTGGACTTTCATGGCGCTGGCACTGAATGACTTCAGGTGGGTGGCAATGTGCATGATTGTGTGTTTTCAGTTGAAGGAGCAGCACAAGGAAAGGAGACTGCGCAGTACCACATTATGCAGCCTGCCTGCCATCGCTTTTGGGCAACAGCTCCCAAGGCCCCTGCCATGTCATTGACAGCCCCGTGCTGCCCGTGCAGTGGTCGTGAGGGGTGGAGCTGCGACGATGCGGTGGCCACTGGCTGCATCACCACTGGGGACCAGATCCTGGACAGGTAAAGCGTGACAGAACACCTTTGGAGGAGACTGTTTGGTTTCGGCGAGGCAAGCGATTGCTGCTGGGCCCTGGGTTTGCATGGCACTCATCAAGCCTATGTCTTGTGCGCATTGGTATACAACTTCTCCAAAAGTTTACAAGCAGGCGTGCTTTGCCATGGCAGGTCGTGCTGGCATGCAGAAGCTTGCAGTGCTGGCATGTGGAACGCGCCAGAAGGACCAGCCTGGTGTGCTTGTTGTCTAACCTGTGTCACCTGGCTGACTTTTTGCAGGCTGGGCTTCAGCAGCAACCACATGTGGCAGCCCGTGCTGGGCCTGGTGTGCCTGCTGGTGGGCTTCAACACCATCGGCTACCTGCTCCTGCGCTTCAGGAAGCCCAGGTTCCTGCCGCTCAGCCCAGCCCCCAAGAAGGCGTAAACGCAGGCAGCTCTGGGTCTGTCTTTTCTATATATATGTATGGACAAGCAGGATGGCGTGCCGCCTGGCTGATTCTTGGACGGGGCTTGTTCGCAGTGCAAAGTGGCCCCTTGTGTACTTTGAAGAGATGAAGGGCGCTGTATCTTACTTCTAGTATGCCTCCTCCAGTTTTCATGAAGCTATGTCTCTCGTTCTATTTCTGGTGTTCACTATCTACAGTAGGCATGAACTTCGAAGCCTGCTTTGACCTTGTGCAAAGTATGATAACATTCTCCATATGGCTTCCCGGCAGGATGTACCAGCAGAGTTGTCTGCCTTCCCGGGAGCATGTTGTTGGTACATATATACTTTCCAAACTACATGAACGTGCTGATGAGAGAACTGTTGTGAGCTGTCAATGTATCCGGTGCATGTGACTGTGTTGTACCTGTAGCTGCCTTTGTACTCTTGACTGTTAGGATTGTCTAGTTCTCGGGAATGTTGATTATTGTTTACCTGGTCGATTGATCCATATGTTTTACGTTATAACTCGTGGATTATAACGCGTGGATGTGAGCGAGAGAGCATTTTGTGATTGCTATTACTCTACTACTATGTAAAAAAGCGTACAGGCAGCAACTCCACTGCATACTGCATGAGGCAGGCGTACATGATATTTGAACCAAGGCTTACACAGACAGCATGGCATAATGTACTCAGCAGATATGAACCAACTGATTGAGTGCAACGGGGCCGCCAGAGACTGTGCCCCCGCCAGGCCTTTGGCCATTGCCTATAATAAACCTACTAGACTAGAAGTGACCCTGAGCTTATGATGTGTATTACTTCATTTCTGACCTGGGGCACTACAGGCGGCACTGAACAAGGATCCCACATGCACCACAACCAGTCTGCGAAACGTTCCATGGGTTTCTACCACCGATACAAAATTGCATGCAAGGCTGCAAAACTCCCACATGTGGCTGTGCTTTGCAAGTCCTGCCACGCTGGGCAGGAGAAAACAATGCTTCTTGAGAATGTACATGGCAAAGTCGGCTGATGGAAAGTTCGCAAATGAAATCGTGTTACCCCATTTTTCCCTCGGAAGCTGAAACAAGTGCATGGAATAGTCTACAAAGGCGGCATGCAAAAGCAGTAACAGTCACCTGAAAGATTTCATATCACTCAACCATGTCCACTGGTCAGACCTCAGCATCACACCTCATCATCGAACAGACTTAGTCCTTGGAGCGCCACGTGATCAAGGCACTGTTGGCTATGCTGCTTGGTAGGCGTGGCGTGTAAGGACTGGCGGCTGCTGGTGCTGCAGCAAGCAAGGGAAGTACACCAGACAATGCTTGGCAGGCTTTCATAATTGAAGCCTACAGGAGCGACTCCTATGCCCATCACTAGTAGCATGTCTGCCATGCCAAACGCAAACAGCACACAGTTTGCAATACAGTTTCACTGGAAACAGCAGACTGCAGACTTGTGCCAGCAGCAGCATTGACCAGAATGCCAACATGGGTTATGCTAACGACGTCAGACTCACCGCCCTTTGCCGCCGCACGTCCAAAAGCTAGCTCTTGCAGCAGCGCGGCCTTCTCGCCAGCCAACTTCTCTGCAGCAGCTTCGGCAGCCTTGGCTGCTGCCTTGGCAGCTGCCAACTCCTGCGGGGAGCATGTAGCGCTTGGGGTAAGGGCCGTCTTTGAGAAGCCTTTAGGGCCTTCAATTGATATTACACTCCCGACTCATGGCAGCTCTAGACGGAGAAGGTGGCTAACCAGCAGTCGCCATGCTAGACCTACGCATGCTTGCCCACACACAGTCGCTGCGCATAGCCACTGCCCGCCTGCAACCACTCGATGCTATGTCTGCTTGAAACCCACGAGCCCTTCCAGCTACTCCCAGGGGACCTCTGCATTTTTACCCTCCATCCGCTCACAGTTCTTCCCTCTCTACTTGTGACGACACTATCCCATAATGGTGACCTTGCTCTACCAAGGCATCATACGGGTGATATCACCCCTCCAACAGACCTGCAGTAGCCCTCGCATGCGCCGCCCCACCCCCACGTCTGCCGCCTCGGCCTTCCCCAGCACTGCCTCCAGGTGGCCCTCCAGCTCCGCCAAGCGCTCCTCCGCCTCAGCAGCCCTCCTAGCAGCATAGTCCAGCTCGGCTTGGAGGCTGCCGGCACGCTGCTCTGAGGCTTTAGCGCGGGCTGCAGTCACTTCGGCATGGAACTTGGCTGCCTCCAGCTGGCTCTGAAGGGTGTCCAGGTCGTCAAGGAGCGCCATCACTTCGTGAGCGGGGACAAAGTCCTCGGCTGGGGGACCCTGCGTGCACTGTGCATTGATGGTGAGGTAGCACAGGCACAAGATGCCATGGAAGAGACATTATATCTTATATTATTTTATTGACAATTTATTACTGTCCATGGTGCTATTGTCATTGCGTGCACCCAAGCAAACCAAATCCCAGCCCATGTACCTTGAGTGCAGCTTGCTGCCTGTCCTGCCCTGGAGCTGCCTGGCCCCTAAAGCTACCAGGCGCAGCGGCACCATGCTTCCCCTTCTCCTCTGCTCCCTCTGTGAGGTGGGCTGCCATCGCCTCAGCTCCCTTTCCGGAGGAGCGGGTCGCCCTGTGCACATCCACAACCTCCCGCTCAGCTTGCCTGCTGGGACACAGCACGGCTGCTAGGCTTGCTTTTGCGGATTGAAGAATCGTGTGCTGGGGGACTTCGGCCCAAAAAACTGCAGCGAAGCTTGTTACTGTGGCGCGCCCACTGGGAGGGTGCAGAAGAAAGTGCCACAACAGCACCAGTGCTGCAGGACACCTCACGGCCTGCTGCCTGGATGGGATGCAAGCACAAGCACTCTCCTGACCAGCGCCCAACAAGATCTTCCGCGTGCAAGCCTCCAAATTCCAACTCTGGGATTGAGCTGGTGACTGACACTCTATTGCACTCACTCCTGGAGGCCCTTGTTCTGGAGGTCGGTGCCCTGTACTATCTCCCGCGTTGCCTCCAGCTCTCCCCTCACTGCCTGGCTATCAGCCTGGGCGTCCTTGACTTGAGCGCAGAGCGCTGCAACAGTTGCTCGCTGTCCCTGCAGGGAGGCGGGTCCGGCAGCTGGAGCAGCTCCCCAATGAGCACGGTATGGTCAGCAAACAGGGCCACACACCTGGCAACAGCACCCTGTGGATCGTTCTGTTCTCAACTTCATGGGCCCTGAATCTGCTGATGCTGTACGTTGAGGCCCTCCCCATCGCAGACCTTCATGCACTCTCCATCCGTTATACCTGCGGGCCATTCCTTGTACTTGCAGGGTTGGAACATGCGATGCCGACCCCGCTGTGCTCACCTCGCGTTCCCCATTGACCCAAGCCAGCTCCTCCTGAAGCTTCTCCACCACGCCCACTGCCGCCTCCTGCGCCTCCAGGGCTGCCTGCACGCACGGCTGGCTGGAGCCGGGTCTCAATGTCGCCACCTCACAGCCACCGCCACCGCGTGCTTGGGTGGCAAAGGGCCAACAGAGTGCGGGTTGTGCGTCACACACCTTGAACACAAAGGGAACAGGCACTTGCACACAGGCATGCAAGCATCCACCCCAGGGTCACATGCCAGCCAGTAGCAGCATACCTGTGCCAACTCAGTGGCCTCCTCCGCTTCCTGCCTCCACCGCAGCAGTGCGGCATCCTTGTCAGCTACCGCCTCTGCCAGACGCTCCACTTCCCCAGCCAAAGCCTGCCCAGGGGCCATGACAATATTTTAGTCGTCTGTGTTGATTCCCTCGGCCGCAACCCCAGGGTGCAAGGGTTCGCTTGCTGCAGGGTCCATCGTAGCAGCTACCACTGCTGTTGGTCACCAGCACCCACAGGGACCCAGAGACCCACAGGGAATGCAATGCCAGCACCCAACTCAAGTGCACAGCGCCTTGATCACACCGCAGTGTATGGTTTAAAGCAGCAGTGGGTTACTGGCAAGTGGCACTCAGTAGGGGCACCTGGGAGTCGGTGTTGGCCTGCGTCAGATGCGCAGCCTTCAGCGCATCAGCCTGGTGCATCAACTCGATTTCCGCCATTGCATTGGCAAGCTGGGCCTGCAGTGGTCAACGCCGAAGCTACGCTTGCAGAAGGTGGCATTTCACCTTGGTGGCACAAAGTGCCTCGAGATGGGGGCAGCCACCAGCCGAGGCAGCACAGTAAGGGTCATGCACCGCCTCGCGTGCTTCAGTGCCGCAGCCAGCGGCGCAGGTACTTGAAAGGGCAGGTTTGCAGGGATCAGCTGAACCAAGCAGTAAGAGCTACCCTCCCCCTTCCCCCCATAACGCTTGAAGGACGCTCGCTATACACACAACTATGCGAGGCAATGCCATGCATGCATGGTGATACCTGTGCGACCCAAGCCTCAGCCAGCCAGCCAGCCGCTGTCACCCCACCTTCACAGCTGCCAGCTCATCCCTGGCCAGCGTAAACTGCAGGGCAATCCGCTCCTCCTGCTGCTGGGCACGCTGCAGCTGCATGGACAGCGCTTGGAGGTCTCCCTCTGTACGCTCATACTCCCCGCGCAGCACGCCCAGCGCGCCTTCTAACTGCTGGGACTGGGCTCTCTCCTCCTGCGCAGCCCAGGAAGTGGGCACCAAATAGTAGGGCAATCGGCGTTTTGCAGGCCACCTTCATCGCGTAAAGCAGCTCCCTGTCCGGGGTGCGCTCTAACAAGCAGAGCAGAGAAGCTGCATGCAGCATCTGGCAAGAGATGATGGATACTCATGGATGGGGAAGGCATGCTGTTGTTGCCTGACCCACTGTGTGACGGGTTATCGGTCACCAGCCAGGGGCTGAGACCCCACCACATCACCCCTCTCCCCTCCTCCCCCCCGTGCGCACCTCTAGCCGTGCGCGCAGCTCTTGTGCAAGGGCGGTAGCCTGCCTGCTGACTTCCTGCGCTGCAACCTTCCACTGAACCAGCTGTGCCTCTGCCAAGTTTGCCCTCCTGGCCGCCTCCTCTGCCCTGCTCCGCTCCACGCGCAGGCCTGCCTGCTTTTCTCCCGCCAGCGCCTCGGCTGAGCATGCTCTGGCTGTCGCCTCCTCCAGCTGGCCTTGTGCCACTGCAGCCTGGTCTGCCGACGCAGCCGCCTGCTGCTGACACTCTCGCAGCCGCCGGGCCAGCTGCAGAGCACGCTTTTCTGCCTCGTCAGCAAGCTGCGCACGCTGTGCCAACTGCCCCTCAAGGTGCCTCTCCCGGTGCATGGAGGACTCGGCAGTAGCGGCTTGCTCGCTGAGGGCTCGCTCCAGTGCTAACAGCGCGGCTGCCTGCTGTGCAAGCTGCTCCTGCGCTGCGCGCTGTGCCTGCTCTGCTGCATGCTGACCTCGCATGGCCCTTGCCAGGGCATCTTTGGTATCATTGCCTGTATCACGGTGAACAGTGAAGCCGCCGCTACAAAGCCAGCTTGCCACGTACGACACAATTGAGGAAGAGTCTCTGTGCAGCTGCTGTCAAAAGCATCAGGTAACTTGTCATGGAGCTCCAGCTATCTCATAGCTCGCTCATGGCCCATGGCAGTCCACTCACATTCGTCCCTGGCTCGCTGTACATCCCCCTCTAGGTGCTGCAGCCTTGAGAGCGCCTTAGCCAGGGCTTCTTTCTGTTGGACCTCTTTCTGCACACGCAGCACAGAAGGAGGTGCTTACCAGTGGTGCCTGAGGTAACTCCCATCGCATAATCACTGACCAGCAGAGGTGGCAAAGCAGCCAATTTTGAGTCAGGCAGGGTGTGGCATTATTGTGAGCGATAGGACAGAGGGGCCCCAATGTCGAACTCCTCACTTAAACACCCAACAACAAGCATCGCAAGGCTCCCTCTATTGCACGCACTCCACTCTGCGCGTCCCTTCCCACTGTTCGCGCCAACCGCCTCGGCGACCTGCACGTGCCTGCCCTCACCTGGGACAGAAGTGCTGATAGTGATGTGGAGGCCAGCGCCTGGTCAGTGAGTCCTGTGCCCAGCACAGCCGCCTGCTGCTTGGCCGCCGCCTCATGCTCTACCACCCTGCCAGCCGCAGCCTCCGCCCGCAGTCGGTGCAGGCTCAGCTGCGCCTGCAGCTTGTGCGCCCTGTTGCGGTGCAGCGCTGCATCCCTGCCGCCCCTGTCTGCTGCCGTCAGGTTCGCCTCAATCTCCACCCTCATGCTGTGCATGGCCTCCTGCAAGGCATCTGCCTCCCTCCTCGCTGCCTCCAGCTCTGCTTCTACTCGCAGGCAGCCCTCCGCTGCCGCTTCGCTCATGCGGTAGGCTGCCTCCCCCCTTGAGCTCGCCAGCTGGCGAGCCAGAGTGTCAGCCTGCTGCTGCAGCTGCGTGGCTCGAGCCATGGCTTCCTGCTGAGCCTGCTCTGCGGCCTCCCGACCCTGTATGCGAGTTAGGAGGAAGGCCTTGCTACCCATCATGACGCTTCCCTCGACAACGTAGGCACTGGCACTCACGCTGAGGATGAAGTGCACATGGCAATCACAGTGCTGGTGGTGGCTGCATTTGCCTTGTAGAGGTGCTCATATTATTCAAATCCACGCTGTGTACTCGTGACATGCTGACTGCCAACTAGTCACACCCTGTCATTACAGAGCATGCTGCACCTGCTGTGCCTGCTGTAGCTGGCGCTCCAGGGCGTTGGCTTGACTTGACGTGGCCTCTACCTCCGCTTGCAGTCTCGCTACTGTTACCTCCAAGTCCTTAACCTGCAGATAGTGCGGACTTTGCTTGCAGCAGCGCCAGCAATATGCCAGCAAACACACCACACCACAATTCATTCCACCAGGCGACCCAGCGTGCTACTTGCTGGTGAGGTTACAAAGTAGGATCCCGACCTCAGGCTTTCCACTCAAGTCATTACTACCTGATATCCGTATCGAGCAACACACACAGACAGCAGAAACAACAAGAGAGGTATGCTTACCAGCTGCTCGTCCACCACATGCTCTATGCTTTGCTCCGCCTGGGCCAGAGCTTCCTCCAGCTCAGCATAGCGTGCCACGCTGACCTGCATTGCACGCACGGAAGCTTGGCTAGATACCCATCAACAACTAGATTCATTACAGAAGTCGAACTGAATATACACAACCAGCACTCCTCGGAACCCGCTTAAAGTTAACTGTTTTGTCAACCGCTCGCCAGCTGCACGTGCAAGTGCTCGTTCTGTCAGCAGCCATGCTTGGGCCCTTAGAGAATGGTAACTGTCGTACCTGCAGCTCTTCCGTCCGCTCTGCCTCCAGCCGTAGAAGCAAGTCCCTTGCAGCTGCCAGGGAGGCAGTCCTGCAGAAGCATAGGTAAGGGCCAGCATGCGCCAGTCAACAGCATAATACAAGCTGCAACGTTTTCTTTCGGGGGAACCTGTCACACGCCGACCTCTTAAGAAGACGCCAGCCAAGCGCAGATTATGCCTAATGAACACCTCAACTTGCCAGCCCCCCTCGTTGCCAAGTGCACAGCACAAAATTTGAGCTAGGGTGGCCGGCTCTAGCTTCGCGGCGGCGGCATGGGTCTGTACCAACGGCCCTTGCCGTGGTATCAACAGCAGTTTAACCTCAAGCTTGGAAGGATGGCTGCAACGCTGCTGCACAGCCTTTGTGGCCTGGCTTGCCAGCTCCAAAGCAGGGCTGCAGGACAGTTCCACCAGGGTGCCAGCTGCAGAGCATGGTCAGCAGCGCACCTGGCAGCCAGCTCGTTCCGCAACACCGCCGCTGCCGCCGCCTCCAGTCTGAGCGCCTCCGCTTCCCTCCTTGCAGCATCCAGCTCGGCTTGCAGGTTATTTAGCAGCTGGTGCTCGGCACGCAGGCCGCCTTGAGAAACCTGTGGCAATACGTGCTGAGCCCAGTAGGTTACTCGTGTGCTGGGGGTTGTGGATAGATTGCGACCAAGAATTGTATGACCCCCATGGGCTGCGCTTGGCTTGGGGTGGTCATGCCCCTGCTATGAGTTGTACGGTAAAGGATAGGCAAGCCCAGGCAGCTGCGGTCACTGCATGCTCGCAAAATGGTTCTCAGATACCAAGTACGGATGCAGTGTAGTTGGTGACCCTAACCAACAAATCTCCCACATCATGTCACGTCCACACTTGCCTCTGCGAGAAGTCCAGTTCCTTGCGTTTCTGAGTGACTTAGAAAGTGCCCAGTACCTTGAACTGCCCCTGCAAGAAAGACAGCCACAATGGAACGGGCAACATCACACTGGGTGCTTCCCCTAAGTCCGCTGTCGCCCACACTCAATCAACGCAAGACCAAGAAGCATGGGGTCAACAAGCTAGCAAGCTAGGGTTTTGTTCGTCACCCTCATATAATGTCTTGTAACAGTACAACTTTAAAGTCAGCCTCTACCTGCCAGAACCACAACATCAGGCTGTCCTTGTAGGGCGGTTTGCTCGGGCCCCAAGCTACCAACACTTGCTCCGGCTGCCTTCCAGAAGCGCCGCCTTGGTTTTGAAAGCTGCCTCCTGGGCCGGTGGCTTTGGCCAGCATGCAGGTGCGTTGGCTTACTCCTTGCAGTGGTATCACTGTGGGCGGCGTGGGGCACGATGGCCATGGTGTGCTTCGTTCGTCCAGCTGGTAGGCCGGTGCTGTCAGAGCTGAGCAGAGCTCCCCAGAGAGTTCTCGAGTCCTCCTAAACTCGGACGCTGCCTTAGTTGAAGCAGCTGGGGACAGGCTGGCCTTGCTTCCCTAACTGCCCGAGCAGTTGCAGCTTCCTATCGCACTTGAAGGGGTGCCTTGGCCGTGCCAGCGTCGAATATGTGCCAACCAATAGGCATTTGTGTAAAAGTGTGGGTGTGGAAGCTAACGTAGCCTGATCACTGCCAGGAAGAACAACAACCCCTCCTGCTAGCTAGGCAGTTAGTGCTTAATTCTAGGGTGTTAGGGACAATCAGACAGTTCAAGACTAGCAGGTACTGCTCCAATGCTGGTTGCTGGTTGAATGATCCCTACTATCCACCGTGGCAGTAAGTAGTAAAGATGAGTCACTTCAAGACCCAGTGAGCCGCATGCAGCACACTTTCTTGCACTTCCTAAATGCTAAAATTCTTTCAGACTGCCGTGAGACTCCGCCACACTGGCGCCGCCATCCCTGAGCGCGACTTGCCTCGAGCTGCCGATGGTGCGGCCGTCCAACATGTTTGTAGCAGTCTGCCCACCTTCCATGTCCCTGGTAACCTCAAGGTTGCAACACCTATCGCAACCACGCTCGCTTCCCGTTTCTTTTGTTACAAGCTGTTGCACGGCAATGGCGGCGCAACACCCACCAGGGTTCTTTGACTCCAGCAACCCAGCAGCGTTCTATATGTTCGATGAAGAGCTTTTGGCGCTCGCAGACAGTTGCTGGGTAGTGGAAGGTGTTGTATTCCCGGTGCACAGGGCAGTTGTGGCGCTTCGGTCACCCGTCTTCAGAAGCGCCTACTTGTTACCCGCAGAAAGCTCAGCTGGCAGCCAGGTGGGCGCCAAGGTCGAGTTGGTTAAAGGAGGCTGCGTGCTCCAGAACACACATACTTGTGACAATATGCGAGAGCTTGGCTATGCAATGGCTGCAGGATGGCGAGGAAGGCAGCGCCATATCTTCAGCCCTCTTTGCTGGGTATACCTCAAAGCAGGTGGCGCTGCTGCTGCAATACATATACCACCCTCAGGATACAACAGCTACGAACTTGGGCGAATGTGCACCTGCTGACCTGCCAGCACTGGCTCACTTGGCTCACCGTTTTGATGTCGCCTTCCTGCTGGCCAAAGTGGAGAACCATCTTGCGCATACCCACGACAAAACCTTGCAGCAGGTGAGGTGGAGGCTCTCAAGGTCGTTCCTGCAACTGCTACAAGTGTTGGAGCAGCTAGCCAGCACTCCCCCCAGCCCGCAGGACAAAAGGTGACATGCTGACCCCCACGCGGAAGTGCGTGCAGGTTGCAAGCAACATCTGCTTGGCCATAAACCTTCACCTACCTAGTCTCCTCAGCCACAGCATCAAGGCAGCTGCGCAGCTTCTGCTTCTTCCTTGCTGGAAAGATGGAGTCCGCCAGCCAAGTGAGACAGGCTTTTTCAGAGTTTGGCAGCTGCTTGCCCTGTGCGCCCAGGGCTCAGGGGCACAATACAACAACGGCGAAAGCGCCCAGCGGTTGGGCGGCTTGTGTGCAGCATTTCATCAGCTGTCGGACGCGGAGAGGAGCATAGCAGCAGCGCTGCTGCCACCTGCAGATGAGATTCTCAAATGGTGTGGGGGTCCCCAGGGGTTACAAGATGCAGATGTGGCGTGGCTGTTGTGGAGGAGTCTTCATGACCTGACAGGCAGCTTGCCCCACGGACAGCAGACTGCAGCCCTGTCGTACGTTGTTCAAGCTCCTTGGGTGCGCCTTCACGGCAGCCAATACCAGGAGCATGTCTGGGATGTCTGCCTGGGCAGCCAAGCTGACGCCTGCCGGCTGGTGTCCCCACCGTTCAAGGCAGGCAGCTATGACTGGCAACTCGTGCTGGACTCCAGCCCTGGTGCAAGGCATGCCCATGTAGCTGTCCAAGTGTGCGGCAGTCAAGGACTGCCAGCGCAGGAGAAGGTGCTGGCAGCCAGCAGGGTAACAGTAGTGAATGCAAGGAACTTTGAAAGCTCCCTGTTCTTCCCAGTGGACCTGCGTGAGTTCTCACAGTGTGGGCAGCTACAGCCCTGCCTTGGTGGCACCGCTGGTGGCCTCGCAGCTTATGGGGGGCGGGTGGTCAGCTTCCTACACCGGCATGTCTGGGATCCTAACCGTGGGTTCTTGTCAGAAGGGTCCTTGAAGGTCAAGGTTGAGCTGCTATGTTGTTGCGGGACATTCTTTTAGTGTGCTTTGGAAGCTTCCTAATAGGTGTTGTTGTAGTGGACTTGCATGGAGCTGTCGAGCCTTCTGACCTGACCTGTGGTTGCCTCAGGGGTGTGGCTGCACTGTTTCAATTACACACTTTGAATCTGTGGCAAGCTGGAGACCTACTGACCCACAACGACTGGCCTTTGAGACAAACTGCCCAGGCTTAAGCTAAGCTTTGCACTTGAAGTTGAGAGCTTCTCTTTGAAAGTTTGGGCTGCCAGGTGAACCGGTGACCAGAAGCACAAATTGAAAAGACTGACCAATGGCCAGCCACCTAACTAATTAGGCTGGTTATGACCAGCCGACGCCATGCAGTACCTTGCGGCGGGAAGCGTGAGGCATCTAGTGAAGTTGTTCGAGCATCCCCAACACAAGTCGACGCTCGAGGTTCGCCGGAGAGGCAGGTAGACAAACGGCAGCAAGTCGACGCTTGGTCTGGGAATTCCAGCAATCCTCGCATTGTCAGCATTTGCAGGAAGATACAGTCTACCACCCTGTTTGCTGGCGCAGAGGCCTGTGCGGGCAATGGCAAGACTGCGGCATAAGCGCAAATTGCGCACCGCCGACGCATTTGCGCTTGTTGCGACCACCGAAGCCTTGCAATATGGCATTTTCTACGGTCTTAGACGCCATCAGGGGGTCCGCGCGGACCCAAAATGCTTTCCGTGTTTTTGTCCTCTTGATTGGAGCAGGCGGCATCCTGCTTATGGTGCTCCCTGCAGAGCTCCTCCAGTACGAGGCCCCTGAGAAGCCTGTGATCAACTTGAATACCACCTTCTCCACGCTCTCCTCGCAAGGCTGGCTGGCCCTGGCCTTCACTGCACTGGCCTTCGGCTTGATGGTCACGGACCTTGTTGGTGAGACTTACCGGCTCGACCTGCCCTAGGCGTGCAACAGAGTAGGCTATTCCATATTCTGCGAGGGTTTTCTGCGTCATTGGCATGAAATCGTTGTGCGCCTGCTCTTGGGCGGGGGCGCCCAACCAGTGCTGGTGGAACCTGCACTCGGTGCAGTACCAAACTCTTGTGCTGCCAGGCTTGGAAAAGCGCCTCATGAACAATATGTACGACTCTTCTTGTGTTCGCCCCTCTGCTTTCAGGGGCGGACTTTGTGATGAATCTCACCCTGGCTCTCATGGTAAGTTCCCTCACAGTCAGTGCTGTGTGTAAAGCACCAACATTTTGAACAATAGGAGAGCGCATCTGGTCTTGATGCAGGTCATCTTCAAGCTCATCACCATCAAGAACGCCCTTGCCGGCTTTGCCAGCAACGGCCTTATGACTGTCGTGGGTGAGCTGCCTACTGCCCTGAGACTCCTGCCCTGGCTGGGACTCGCCACTGGCGATACTCCTCTCCATCCTAACCCTTATCAGTAATGCATGAGACTTAGCTTCCCACCTCTTAAAGCCCACCAGCCCTACTCCCCTTGCAGTCTTGTTCATGGTGGCTCAAGGCATCACTTCATCTGGTGGTGCGGACTACATCATTACCAAGCTGCTGGGCACCCCCAGGGAGACCTCGCTGGCCCAAGTGCGCATGTAAGCTGATACAAAAGTGAGTGTACATGCCTATTTTGTTTTCAGTCTAGCAGCGCATCCGGACATGGTGGCTTGCAGGGCACCAAATGCAAACTAGTGGTGAGCACACTACCAGCAGACAGGATGCCTTACCAGATGCTGCTAGCCAACTCTTGGTGCAGGTGCTTGATCACGGTGGCCTTCTCCAGCTTTGTCAACAACACTCCTGTGTTCTGCATCATGCTCCCCATCGTGCTGACCTGGGCAGCCAAGGCAAGGTATGCCCTACCGTGCTGAGAACCTCTAGCAAGCGCAACAACTGCCTCTGCGCTAGCTACCACCTTGCATAGGGTGACATGGCTCAGCATTGCGGCGCAACAAGTGCTGCAGGGTTGTAGTAGCTGCCTTGCTGGTGCATGATGCGTATGCTGCCTGCCGGAACATGCCCTTTTTACACCCTTTAGCCCCGACTTCCTACCATGCTGCATAGGAAGGATATGTGGCCTTGCTGCCTGGAGTGTGCGCCGTGCACACCACCCGACTCGCAACTCCGCCCGCGGCACACCTGCTGCCGGTGTGCGGATGCGCCCCTGGCGCCATCCTGCTGTGGAACTGGCCCAGGGCAGGCTTCTGACATGCTTGTCCTGTGCAGGGTGCCTGCCCGCCAGCTGCTCATCCCTCTGTCCTACTGCGCACTGCTGGGAGGCACCAACACAGAGATTGGGACAAGCACCAACCTGGTTGTGACGGGCTTGTTCAACTCCCGTGTCTTGGACCCCAAGAGGTAAGGAGGCCTGTGGCACCCAGCAAGCCTGAATGCAGCAGGGCATGTAGTGTTTGCAGCAATATGTGGGTATCAGTGCAGGAGAGCACATCTCATCACGACAAATAGCAGGATATAGAACCTCTGGCCTGGCAGGCTGCATACATCCAAAGAAGACATTTTCGCGCGATTGCCCGGTGCTGTTTTTGACTTGTGGTGACTCAACTGCTGTGCAGCCAGTACTACCAGCCAGGCGTCAGCGCCATCTCTATGTTTGACATCACCCCTTACGGTGAGTGGGTTTGTCCAAGGTAAGGTCCTCTGGGTGCTTTGTCCGGTCCACCACGTGCACGCCGAGCTGTCAAGTGTGGTTGTACGCAGGCCCCAATCCCACTGTCCCCCCTGTCCCACAACATGCCAGTCCCCCATCATGTGTTCGGCTGTGCTAACTGACGCGGGTAGTACCCGCCAGAATGCTGTCTAACCTCTGCTGCCACGTACATCATATTTATAGTCCCCCGTCATGTCTGTGCTGAGGCGCAGGTATCCCCAACGCTATCTGGGGCATCATCTATGTGGTCCTGGCGGCACCTTTCCTCCTCAACGATGGCGCCGGCAAGCGTGTCTTTGCCAGCGTGAGGAATGAATGAGGAGCATATAAGCACAGTACCCGCTACTGTACCTCAGTGTCTTCCGTCTCTGCACACTTAGAGGCTTCTATAATCATGATGTTATCTGAAGCCATGTCATGCACGCAGAAGCCGCCATTCTGCATCACCACCCGCCACACCCTGCCCTATGATATAACGACCCACACCGACCGGCCTACCTTGTGCTCAGCCACTGACGTGGCATCCCTTTCACTTCCTCGTCCCACAATTGCTCCCTGTTGCGCTGCTGCTGCTCATGCAGCTGAAGAAGAGCTTCAGGAAGACCCAGCCTGACGGCCCCGCCGACCTTGGGGCTGAGTTTTACATGGGACTTCTGGTCACTGAGGGGTCCCCGGTGGTGGGCAACAGCATCCGTGCCGCGGGCCTGCGCAGCATTGACGGCCAATTTGTGGTGGCTGTGCGCCACAAGGGCAAGGTGGTCCACGCGGTGGGGCCCGAGTTTGTGCTGTCGGCCGGCGATGTGCTGTTCCTGTCAGGTGGGCCGGGCGCCAGGGCCAAACTAAAACGCATATGGTAGCTGTGGTTTGCCTCTCCTCCTGCTGAGACACCCGCCACCCTTGTAGGACCAAGTCTGCTCTCTCTACAGACTGCATACTCTGCCTTTTGTGCTGGAGCAGCTGCCTCCTGCACCGCATGCCAGTCAGGGGTGGCACCTGCCTTGCACACCTGCGCTTGTCACGTACCACCCAGCAATCCCTCTCCCCCTCTTAGTATCGCTGCCACGTTGCTGCTGCAGGCATCCCTGATGGCACCCACGAGCTGGCCACCAAGTTCGGCCTTGTGCCCTACACTGACGCCCTGGAGGAGCTGGATGCTGGTGACCTCCCGGGCCTGGCCCCCGCCTTTGGGGCGACCCACCTGGCAGGTGGGGTGGCGCGCTGCAGGGGCGTCCGGCAGACATGGCACTAGCAGTCTACCCTAGTTGCATTTTGTTCACTGAGTTGGCATTGGCAACAGCGGACCAGGCGGCTAGTGTACTGACATTAGGAGTCCCCAAGCACTACAGCAAGTTGCCCTGTCCTGTCTGATGCTGGATATCCCGGCTTCCCAGAGCACATCTGGAGAGGAGACTAGCAGCTGGGTTCCCTACTTGCAGTCCCTCGCACCTCCATCAGCTCTGACGAGGAGGAGGGCGACAAGCTGAGCAAGGGCAGCAGCGGCAACCAGAGCCCGAGGGAGGCCGGCCACGGCAGCAACCTGGTCCCCACCCCGCCAGAACTCATTGAGGTCACCGTCCGCAAAGGTAATGGGTGGGAGAGTTGGCTTGCCGCCCTGTATATGCTGTGTGCTTGTTCTGTTCCCTGTCGATACGTGATGCTGTACCCCTGTACATACTCCATGCTTTAGTCGCACCCGCCGCATCATCCATCCATGTGTGATGATGTCTTTAAATCGTGGAGGCAAGCAGTCCTGGCCACCCTCGCCTCCCGGCAAGATCTTGAGACAATGCTGGAGGCCCCCCCTGGAGGCACGCAGCTTGGGCATTGACTTGGGAGTTGTGCTTTGTATGGCTGCAGGGTCTGACATTGTTGGCAAGACCATCCGCCAAGCCGCCTTCAGCAGCCGCTTCCACGCCGCGATTGTCTCCGTCAAGCGCGACAATGTTGCCCTGGGCTTCAACGACCGCAAGATGGGGGACGAGGTGGTGCAGGCAAGCCCGGGGGCCCAACCAATGGGAGCAGCAGCAGGCCAGAAGTGTTACAGTCTACCAGATTAGTCAGCCAGCTGGTAGGCTCGGTCGCAGTGCCCTCTGCTATATCCGTCTGTAGATGTGCATTTTGCTGTTGGACCAGCCCAGCAGCCCAGCTGCTGAGCCCACTGTCATGAGTCCCCCGTCGCACTTGTCAGCGCCGCGCCATATGCAGACAGACTTCTTATGTGTCCAATCGCAGGCTGGGGATCAGCTGCTGCTCAGCGTGGGGCCCCACTTTTGGACCGAGCCTGGTGTGACCCAAGCCTTCACCCACATCTCCAAGGGTGGACAGGTCAGTGGCCTGTCTTGCATGCATGCCCTCCTTCCCTGGTGCTCTGGTGCAAATATATGCCCGCTGCCACCAACGCGTGTGTTGCTGCTTACTGTCACACACAGCAGCACACACCATCTAAGGCTGCAAGAAGGCCGCTTGCGCCGGCATTCTGCTACTGCTGCTCCTGCTGCTGCTGCTGCTGCGCAGCTAGCACTGCCAGATCCCAACCTGCCCACCCCGCCCTGCCCTGCCCCTTGCCCGCCCGCAGGTGCGCACCCACAACGAGTTCATGCTGCCCATGCGGGTCACCGGCTTCCTGGCGGGGAAGTCCGTGCACCAGGCGGGGCTGCGCATGCTGCCCAACGCCTTCCTCGTGGCCCTGGAGAGGCGGGGCACCACCATCACCGTGGTGGCCGCCGACGAGATCCTGGAGCGCGACGACCTGCTGTGGTTTGCAGGTGCCTGCCTGCCTGCCTGCTGGCTTTCACTCGCCCTCAACCAAGAGCCTTCCCACGATGTTCTAAGCCATGGCCTCGTTTCAGTGGGATGGAGGGGCCAGCCTGCCTACAAGGATCACAGGGTGCTGGCCCCCGCAAGCTGACATGGCTATGCGTTGGTCCTGTAGGCCAGGCAGCTGCGGAACCCTTGCTTGGCGGGCATTTGCAGCGGCTGGACCAAGCCGGACTTGCTGCAATTGCAGGGAGCCACCATGTTGATTGACTGGTGCGGTGTTGTGCTGCCCTCGTGGGAGCATGGTCAGGTGGTGGTACGCTGTGTTAGACTAGTGGTAGATTAGACTAGACTAGACCAGACCGTGCTGCCCTGTCCCTTTGGTGCTGCTGCAGCGGATGCCTCCGCGGTGCGCTTCATCCGCAACACCCCGGGCCTGGTGCCCCTGGCTGAGCGCCAGGCCAGCAAGCTCGCCGACACACGGACCATCGAGAGGCGACTGGTGCAGGCCATCGTCGCCCAGGGCTCCCCGCTGGCAGGTGATGCTGCTGCGGCCGCAGCCTCCCTTCCTTCTTGCTACTAGCAGGGCTCCTCCGTGCACTGTCACCAGTTCTCCTTGGTGTAGCTAGAGACCAATGGGTGCACCTGATGGCCAGCAGCAATCCTGCTATTGCTGCTGCGACGGCGGCTGAGCCCTGTGCGACGCCCGAACTGTGTGGCTTTCCCACGCTTCCCAAACTGCAGCCCACACCCTTCACACAGCGTCAGCCACCTGCCAAGCTCATTGTGTGATCGCTGGGCTAGTGAGCTCCCCCAGCCCAACACACACCTCCATGAAGCATCCCTCCCCCACCCTGGCCCATGCAGACAAGACCGTGAGGGAGGTGCGCTTCCGGGAGCACTTCAACGCTGCTGTGCTGGCGGTGGCACGCAACGGGGACCGCATCCAGGCCAACCCCGGCGACGTGCGGCTGAAGGCGGGGGACATCCTGCTGCTGGACACGGGTGGGGCCTTCGTGCAGAGGCACAAGCAGTCCAAGTACTTCTCCCTGGTGTATGAGCTGGAGGGGACCACCAACCCGGTGAGTGCGTGGGTCACAGGCGCTGGGGGCTCGCATGCAGGAGGGGAAACCAGCTCCTCCCCAGAGCAGCAGCAGGCACGACTGCATGCGGGGCTGCAGGGGCTTGTTCTTGCAGGAAACAAACTCACGGGATACTCACCTCTGTCCCTTGGACTACCCCTTGCCGTCGCATGCTCCACCTGCGTTCTTGCTGTTTTTCCATCACAGACCACACTCTGCCACTTCCAAGTCTGCAGCGGCAGGGATTGCCCCACCCACCCACCCAGGTGTCTGCTCGCCCCTGCCTGCCTGCCTGCCTGCAGCCCCGCTACCTGCACACCTTTGTCGCCATTGCTTCCATCGCCACCGCCTTCATCCTGTATGCCCTGGAGATCCTGGACATCCTGCCTGGAGCCGTGGTCGTGGTGGCAGTGCTGCTGCTCTCCGGCTGCATGTCGCCCGACCAGGCGCGCCGCTCCATCAAGTGGGTGAGTGCAAGCAGAGCGGGCGGGCAGCTGTCCCCAACCTGGGCTGGCTTCCCCTGTGGGAGCCTAGCTAGCTCTGTCCCACTTGCTGCTGCACCTGTGGAGCCTAGCTGGCCTAGTGTCACTAGCTGCTGCAAGTCCCCTGCACGCTTTGAGTTGGTGCAGGGCAGGCTGACCTCCCATGGGTGTGGGGGCCATACCGCCGGCCACTTCAAACGGTGCATCCCCCATCCAGGTTAAGGCTCGCCGACGGATGCACCCCTCGGTGGTGTGTGCTGCGCAGGACATCTACCTCATGATTGCTGGAAGCTTTGGTGTAAGCGCCTGCCTGGAGAACACGGGGGCGGCCGCCGCCATCGCCAACCTGTTCATTGAGATCGGCAAGCGACTGGGCGGGGACGGCTTTGTCATTGCTGCCGTCTACCTGGCCACCACCATCATCTCCCAGATCATTGCCAACAATGCGGCTGCCGCCATCGTGTTCCCTGTGAGTCTGCCGATACCGAAGAAGCAGCATGGGACCTAGCTGCTTCACAGCACCACGGCCTTATGCTTGGCCTTTGTCGCAGTCTGGATGACAGACTGCTTGGTTGGTTCCTGACTAGCTGAAGCCCGCCTACTCCACGTCATGGCTCACAGTCCCCTCAGCCTTTGGCTCGGAAGGATAACTGATGTCCAACTAAAGTTGCCGTGCTGTTGCAGATCGCTGCCACCATCTCCAAGAATGACAGCATTGACGTGAGTTCCCACATGCTTGTGACGCGGCAGGAATGAGCCACGCACAGGCTGGCCCTGGGCTAGCAGTCAGGTGCCACGTTGGATACAGCAAGGAGTCATGCATTTGCATCAGGTCCTGTGGCATCGGCCTGCTCATGCAGTAGCAGGGCACTTCACTTAATACAGGGAACCCTCACCACAGCTTGCAGCGCTTCCATCCTGTCATAGGCAGAGGACAGGGCGTGCTTGCTCGCAGATCTACATCCTTGCCTACGCTGTGATGCTGGGCGCCTCCTCCGTCTTTTCCAGCTCATTCGGCTACCAGACAAACCTCATGGCGCTGGCGGCTGGCAGCTATTCCTCCCGCGACTTCCTCAAGTTCGGCACCCCCATGCAGGTGGGCAGGGTGGCCATGTGGCAGGCGTTGCTAAGTTTGGTCGTGATAGAAGATGCTGGCGGGAGTTGTGTCCCAGCAACGTGTCCTGCCTGCATGTTTTGCCAGATGTTGACCTGCATGGCAAATGCGACCCTGATGGACAGGAAGGCTGCCTACCTGTCTGCCTGGCTGCCTGCGATGGTTACGTTACATGGCTCACCTGCCCGCCTGCGGGCCCTCCCTCTCGCCCGGCTGCAGGTGGTTGTGGCCGTCGTGTGCATCATCAACCTGGCCACACAGAAGTGGCAGGTGGTGTGGGTTGTGACTGCCATCGTGGGCACGGTGGTGATGGGCACACCCCAGGTGCTGGAATGGGTCACTGTGTGGAGGGACAAGAAGACTGTCCTGCAGCTCAAGGCAGAGTCCAAGGACAAGCCAGCCCTGGCAACCCCGTAGTTGGGTACAGCAAGTGGGAAGCCTAATGTGATCAAATTGGCATCTCTCGACTCTCCGAGGGCTGGTGCAATCACTGGCCAACTAGCTTGGGGTTGTCTCACGACCTTACAGCGATTTGAGCTTGGGTGTCATGGCTATCTTGTGTCTCCTGCTTGATTGTCAACAGCAATATTCCTCACAATCTCAAAGCATGGACGCATTTAGTACGTGCTGTGTCCCACTGATTTTTCTCTATCATATGCCCACTGTTTGATGTTGCATGGCACTGTTGCATTCCACTCTTAGCCCCAGAATACACATACGCTAGTATGGACTTCCGATGCGGGCTGCATCTCACAAAACTTGCACTCACTTGGCGGCATTGTTTTTTCCACGTGCCTGTGGTTTTGTTACCACTACGGAGTCAGGCCTGACCTGGCCTTCGGCTGGACTCTTACACTACTACATATTTGGTACAGTTACATTGAGGGCGATGGAGCTACCCAATTTGTCGACCTGAGCAAGAAGGTGCATGCACTAGTGCTCGGAATTCTCGTCAGTCTTCCGCGCGCAGCAGCACCACATGATGAGGCGTGGTCAACGACCCCAGGCTGGCAGCATGACACTGGCCATTGACGGGACTGACGGTCAGTCTAAACCTCTTCTCTCTGACTTACATCCCACTTCCCGCTGCAGCACCACCAGTCATCGCCTCAGTGGTGCCGCCTGTTCCAGCACCGCCAGCTGCCGTGCCAGTTGCATAAGCAGGCTCTGCACCGGAAAGGGGGCAGGAGCAAGTTTAAGTACTTGCATCATAGCGAGCCAGTGACATCAATGCCATTATTGGCTTGAGTTGTGTATGTGAGCGGAGTCCTCAACATGATAAAAGACTGTCCGTTGGCGAGTCTCGCCCCATGCGCAGCTTGGCCACCCCATATCACAGTGCATCCAGTAAGAAATAGTGTTTGTGGGGAGTGTGTGGATAATGAGCATACTAACATCCTAGTTCGCCCAACAAAGCTGGCACCTTTGTAGGGATTCGGGGCAGCGATGCCGGTGTCGCATGAGCCCAGATGCTGATGCTTAGACAAGACATTGCAGCGCACCTCCCCGAGGGTCATGCGCAGCCTTCAAGCTGCCCTTATCCAGGGTGCCAGGAAGCATCTCCTTCAGGTCGCTCGCCATATTAGGAATGCCATGGCTCGTCTCTGCAAACAATGACATTGAGCTTGGCTGACACGCCAAGTGGCAGCAACACTGACTGCGACTGCAGTGACATGAGCCGCTTTTGTGCTTGCGCCTCTTAGGTGAATAAGCTGCTGGCTCTATATTTGCTTGACAACAAACTCGGCAGAGGCTAGGTTTGAACCCACCTGCTGGCTTGCCAAGCACGTGGCCCACCTGCAAAAGTTGGAGGTGCTAGCATGAGCAAAAAGAATGGTCTTTGTTGCATCACGTGGCAGCCAAGTGTGACTAGCAAGCAGTGACAACCCAGGCTGCTGTGTGACCGCGTACGTTCTCAGGGTTACCACGCAACCCAGCTCTTGGACCAACGTCTTCAGCTGTGGCAGCCCTAGCTGACGAGTCGCCCATCGCCCCCACTGGGGTCACCCTATCTGTGGTACCGATTGGCCGCTGCATCTGTTGTGATTTTGAAGGCAGAGGTTAAGCGGAGTTCACAATGCAGGACAGGGAGCAGGTGTTACACCTAGGGCACGGAGGTATCCACGCAGGTACACTGAAGCTGTGTTTCAGTGATCCATAAACGCTACATGCCGCCACTCAGTGAGCAAGTCCTTGGTCAACAATTTGATCAACACGCCGACACACATATGTGTCGATTCTTCCTTGGGTTTGGATGTTTCGAGGGGAGAGAGCGCACAGCAGCGCGCCAGCGCCAATTTCTGAAGCAACCTGCCCTGTATGCTTTGAAGGTGACGAGTGACGTGCTGGCAAGTTTGCTGGTTGCACCAGAAACCTGGCTCTGTTGTGTGTGCCAGTACTACCTGCTTGTTAGCCCATTCAACCCAGTATTAAGGCCTGGCCGGGCTAATGGTGCAGGCTGAATTCATGCGTCAGGTTACAAGCTCGCTGCACATGGGGCCGCCTCCAACTGCGCACTCGGCACCATTTGCGTCCGCGGCAATTGGAGGCCACGAGGATGGGCAGGTGGGTCTTTCCTGGGGCTCTGGATGGGAGCATTGGGAGGTAACACATGGGAACAGGGATATTGGCCAACCCATACAGTCGTACTGTGCAAACATATTAGTTCGGTGCGGTGGTGAGGCCTGAAATGCTGAAACTAGTATGGATTGCCAATTGCCCCTCCTGCGCAGACAAGCCCCAAGCGGGCATCATCGCAACCGCCATCCCCACAGGAAAGCCCCAAGCGGGTTGCGAAAGACAGAGTCCAGTTCGGCAGCCAAGAGGCCGCGGACGTGTTGACTTCCTTTCTCCATCCTCAGCAAGAGGGTGTGGCTTTGCAGCAGGCACAGCAGCAGCAGGCACAGCAGCAGCAGCAGCAGCGGCATGGGGCGACCTCCAGCCCCGCGGCAGGGCTGCAGTCGAGGGCCCTGGGTGGGGCCGCTTTTGGCGGTCGTGGCGGTGCCTCCGGCCTGGCTGCTGGCCAGCCGGCTTTGCAGCAGGCACAGCAGCAGCAGCGGCATGGGGCGACCTCCAGCCCCGCGGCAGGGCTGCAGTCGAGGGCCCTGGGTGGGGCCGCTTTTGGCGGTCGTGGCGGTGCCTCCGGCCTGGCTGCTGGCCAGCCGGCTTTGCAGCAGGCACAGCAGCAGCAGCGGCATGGGGCGACCTCCAGCCCCGCGGCAGGGCTGCAGTCGAGGGCCCTGGGTGGGGCCGCTTTTGGCCTGCATGCCTCTGTGCACAAGCGGGATCATCCAGAGTCCTCTGCAGAGCCCTCGGTGAGTGGGCGTCCATCCGCCCGCAACAGTACCACTTGTCGCTTGCTTGCCATGGACGGGTGCTAGTCGAGTGGGTGGCGTCTATATCAGGAGGCTGCAACCTCATGGATGGCGCAACCCAGCGCACAGAACAGAATGATACTGCGAGGTTCATCAGTAAGTAGCAGAGTGGCTAAGCTGGTGCGTGAGAAAATACTGTTGTGGACAGTCTTCAGACGAGTAGGCCGGGACAAGTCCCAAGCCTGGTGACCTGGTGCAGGCCGTCGTGCTATCAGAGCTCCAGGATTCGTTCCGCCGCTATCTAACTGCTGCTGATGCTACCAATGCCACTGAAGGAGCAGTAGCGTCTCCAGCGGTGAGTCATCACAACTAGCTGCCGTGGCTGCTGTATTATGTGACGACAGTGTCAGGCGAAGGCACCGAACTGCACCGTGTGTCCTGTATGTCGGTCAGCATTGGGAAAGAGCAGATGGGCAAGATATGCTGCTTCCGAGTCTCCCTGTTGGTGGGTTGTGGCAACGCATTTGTTTATGACCGCCCTGGTCGTCGAGCTAAGTTATCAAATTGCCTCCTTTACAGGGTAGTCCCAAGCGGCCCCTCCCACCGTCTGCCCGTGAGAGAATGGCAGCAGCGGAACCTCCACATAAGTTGCCTGCCACGGTGGGTATACCTGGCTGCTCACGTTTGAGTAAAGCCAGGGCCTGGGCCTCGGTGCTCTAAAAAGCCCGTATCGTGTACTAGCCTGGGCACATCATTGGTTGTAGCTCCGTTCATGGGTAGCAGCTGCGGGACACTGCCGGGTGCACGCGTTGCTTGCCTGTCAAGATGCCAGTGCTTGTAGGAGGGCAACTCCCAAACCTGGCATGAACGCGGAGGCAATAGTGGGCCAAGGCGTCTCAAAATGAGTGACTTCGACTCTGCTGCAGGAGTCACTGACAGACGGGCTTCTGGGCTTGACCCTGGCGGGTACAGGCGTCCCCGCATCGACTACCGAAGCTGCAGCGAGTGCTGCTAGTCCTAAGGCTTCCGGCCCACAGGTCAGCTGAGGAGACAACCGATTATGATGTTGCCTGCGGGGAGGCGCCTTGTGCTGCACTGTGGCATCCTTACCGTCTGTTCGAGTTGTGGGTTTTAGTGGGCACAGTGGAAGAAGGGGGGGGGCGGCTGTGCAAACGCCCCAGCCGCGGTGCATGCAAATGAGGGCTGCTTGAACGATGGCGCGCCATATATAGGCGCAGCACACCTGCCCTGCCCTGTGGTTTTTTGAAGCAGAATGGTGCATCACTCAACGCAGGCAACCACTGTGGAGCCGACAGCACCGGGGAGCGGAGCTGCCGCTGTGCCAGCAAGAGCACCGGCAGACGCGACGCCAACAACATCGCAGCAGCAGCAGCGCCAAGAGCAGATCCAGGGAAGTGCGCCGTCCTCTCCCAGCGCGCAGCAGGCCCCTCCGCCTGCTGCTGGGCACGCGTCTGGGTCTGCCCACAGGAGGTCACCAGCCACGTGGAGTGCGCTAGCGGCCAAGGCAGATGTCAAGGGCTTGGTGAAGCAGGTCAAGGATGGCACTCCATTCAAGGACCTGGCAGGTGCGCAGAGTTGGAGTCAGCATGCCTGATGCGCTGCCGCATGCATACCATGTACATGTGTGCACGCGATATGTACCTGGCTGTATGGTTATATGAACAATGTCTGCATCATGTGCATCCCGATTCAGTTGCAAAGGCCAAGTTCCTGCGCCATTCATAAGCAGCCAATGCACACCCATGGCGGCCGATGCCGTATGCAGACGAATTAACAGCCAAACTGGAGACATTCGGATCCAACTATTGGCTTGGCCTTGGCATTGCGGAGGGTGCAAACAACCGGGCGGATGTCGACGAGCTCAACCGGGCCAAGTGTGAAGTCGTGGCAGACATCTCGCCACTGTTTGACAACATAGATGCCATATTTGCCGACGTTGCAGCGGACCCTGGTGACGGGCAGTACAAGACAAAGGTGAGCAATGCGCCTATCACAGTTGAGATGTTAGCAAACGGCCTTGTTGGCAAAAGAACGGCCTCACTGGCAGGCTCGATCCCCGGCATCTGTATCCCTGAAGATCGGCCGGCGGAGGGATGTCCACGCACACCCTGCTGACACGGACACAGCCTAGCAGCACTACCACGGGTGTCAGCTCTGATCCTTCTGCATGATCGGCACACATGCAGCTCACATACTACATGTGAAATGCACCCTGTGCCTATGCAGTTCGGAGAGCGGAGCATGGAGGAGCGGTTAAAACTCGTGAGGGCGCTGGCGAGGCTGGGCTGGAGGCCAGACGCATATATTGACCACCTGCGGTTGCTGGCCATAATGGCCGCTCTAGAACTTAGCCGCGCGATCGGCAAGACCAATGCACGTGAGTACGTCATGGTTTCACCTGCCACTCAGACCTATTCACAGTATATGAGGGCAGACTTGCCAGCAGCATGGGGTGCTAGCCGTAAAGGCCCCCAGATCAGCAAACTGGTCAACTACTGAGCACGTTTGTTCCACATCGCCTTACGCCTTTGCAAGTGGCTACAGGGACAAAGGTCTGCCAGGTGATCCCGCCACTCTGGGCGATACACAGCCTGGCCAAACAGCGAGGCGAGCACGTGGACCTCGCAACACTGCAACTGAGCAGGCAGGAGGTATGGCTTGCATACCCTACCAAAAAGGCCTGCGATGTGACATGACAGTTGTTGGCGCAGACTGCCTGCCAAAACCGCATCCTTGCCTGGCAAACTCAAGGCAGCACCTGGGCAGGACGCACAAACTGGAAAAACCATGTGTCCTTGCCAAGGTGCAGATATATGATGAGATAGACAGCGACCATTTGATCGCGTCTTGTCTTCCTCGCACTTTCAGGGTACCGAAAAAGAAACAGGGGTTATGGTGAGTGCATGGACGGGCTGGTTTAGGGCGGCTGGGATGCATGTCAATTGAACACGTCCCGGAGCAATTATTTGTCCAATGAATAACTCAGAGTGAAAACCTGCATAACGCACATGCCCCTTGATGCTGCAGGTACAAAGCCAGGTTCAAACAAGGCATGGTCTGGCTGTTAGCCGGCGGCGGGTCCAACACAACTCCTCTTCAGGTGGTCAGAGCATGGCTGGACCTAGGCTGGCCACATGGACTGGACCAAGCTCACCCAGGAGTGAATTATTCGGTGGGGGCGTGCCTCACAGAGGGACGTGTAATATTGAGTGACTGTGCTTCGGCCTATTCAGTCAGGAAGTGGTCTTTCAAAAGGCCTATATGAGACATGTGCTCTTCAGCAATCAAGTGTTGCCCGCCTTTCGATGCAGATCCTTTTAGGTTCTTTTGCCAACCAGGAGGACAAGGAGGCCATGGCTGCAGAGGCCGCCGAGAAGCCGTGGGAGGTGAAAAGGGTGCGTGCCAAACCTCTGCTATGACCACAGTTCTGTCAGGCCAGCCCGCGTTGACATTGTGGCCGGTGGGTGGAATTGTCTAGATGGCATTGTCCGGCGGTAATGTCTGGTATAATTGTGAACGCAACAACACCGTCTGGCTGAAACCAGCAATGCAAGGCTGCACTGTGTTGGGGTGCAGGGGTATACCTTGAAGCATGGCATGGTCAACCCCACATCAAGCTGGACTGACCTGGTCTCTAGTACCCGCGCTCGCCTCCACCACTATGGCACCTCTTCCAGGATATGTGATGTGCACATCTTTGTCACATACAACACTGCCATCGTTGAGAAGCTGGCCCAGGTACGTGGTGTCATCCATTCACAAGCAATCCCGCAGCCCGTACATGTTGTAGTGTGGGAGCCTACTCTTTGGCTGGTTGCCCCCCTACATTAATCGGGGGTGGCAGGTAGTGCTACCGTGGGCTAGTTGGGCTGGGATGGCCAGGGCGGCGTGCAATATTGCATGATGGTTGGATGTGAGTCAGAAGACCGGCAATATCAAGACCGGGGTATTGTACTGCTGATGTCAATGTTTTACTTCTGGCGGTGGACATGCAGATGGAGTGCCTATGGACAGGCTTCGTCGCAGAGCGCGAGATGGTAGTTGTCAGCCTTGGAGCTAGAGCAGCATGGGCGGCGGTGGCGTCGACAGCTGCTGTGCCCAGCTCAGTATGGAGTGCAGCAGCAGTGGAGGGGGAGCTTAGGCGGGAAATCTCTACGCTGCACACAGCTGGGCGGCCGCCCATCCGCTACAGCATTGGTGGATCAGCGCCTGTTCAACTCTGTGCACCATCGCCAGGGGCGATGAGGGCGGGGCCCGCGCCAGCGCCAATTTCTCTGCCTTAACAGGTTCATGCTTGTCTCGTCTATATTTCCTCTCCTGCTGCTGGCAAGGGGCCACAATCCCGACATCTAGTAGCACTGAGTTGTAGGTGATACCAACCAGGGGGCCATCTTCACAAGAGATCAAGTGACAAAGGGATGGCAAGGGTCAGCGGGTGTTTGGGAGAGCAAACAAAATCACAAGCACGCGATAGGGAGAATGTAACACCTACCAGCTCTGCATGAAAGTACAACAACAGCAAGCAATTTCAAACTGAAGGTTAGATTGGTTGATATGTCACACTATGCAAAGAGGAGTAGAGTTGCCAGCAAACACCGCAGCACCGGCCCTAGCTTGGCTCCCATGGCCCAGGGTTGCAGCGCCCCAAGTGTGCCAAGGTCAGTCGCAGGTGCCCATACGGAATGTCTTCCCAATGTTGTTCTTTGAGCTCTCGTATTTTGGCGCCCTTCTCCAGCAGGGCTTGCAGCACGTCAACAGGCCGCAAGCCAGCTGCTGCCGGCACTGCTGTGGCAGTGCCAGTCTGCTGGGCAGGAGGGCAACTACCTGCTGTTGCGCCCTCCTTCCCTGCCTGGACGACTCCTCTCGATGAAGCAGCCCGGTTGGCGCAAGTGCCATTGGCTCCCAGAGGCTGCGGTTGTGAATCTGGCTGTTGCCCTTGGTTCCCTTGCACTACAGTGTCCAGCTTCTGATGCTGTTGTGGGGGCTCGCAGGCCAGCTCACGCTCCAGGAGCTTGCCAGCCAGAGCAGCGACACACGCAAGGGTCGTGTCGGGCACCCCAAGGCGCTTCCATGAGTATGCATACCCAGCAGTGATCGCCTCCGCAAGGTACCCCTGGACGCTGTCCTCCTTGATGTGCCGCAGCTCTGCAATCTGCTGCAGTGCCAGGCCTTGCTGCACATGCTGTGTATAGACCTGCAGCTTGGCTGGCTGTAGCGGGGCCACCTCGCTACAGGCCGGCACCTGCTGCTCAGCCTCACAGCCACCAGCGATGCAGTGCACATGGAGCTCGGGTGCCGGTAGAAGCGCCGTTGGCTGCCACACCACGGGCATTTGCTCAAGGATCTGCAGCTTGGGTGGACATCGGGCCAACTACAGTGGACCCAGGCGACGGGACTTGCAATACAACTCGTGGCGGCCTGCAGGGCCCTGCATGCATGCTGGTGGCATCCTGCAGCAGTTCGTTACCTGTGCACAGCACCTGCTACTCACCTCATAGGCCCGCAATGACGCAAAGACATCTGCTGCAGCGTACTTGCGCTGCTCTGCAGATAGGGGAAAGGCCTCCCAGTCGCTGCACCTCAGCCCCTGCGCCTTCGTCAGCGTGCGCTTCATTAGCCGTTTTGTCAACCCTGCATGGTGCAGGTTCAATCCAATTCAATATGATTTTTGTGACCTTAGTCGGCAGCAATGCTCGCTGAGCAATGAAGCCTAGCTGATGCAGCCCACAACCGAACCGTATCAAGACATGCTCCAGATTGGGTGGGCTTGTCTGCGCAATGAGGGGTTTGCCCCACATGCGTCCCATGCGCATGGGTGACATGGCGTGCTCAACTAGCGATCCAAAACAGCTTACATCTGCCGCATCCAGCGTTTGATGGGCTGCCACATGCCACCCACCTGCCAAGCTCCACTTCTGTGGGGCCGCCCCATCCCCCGAGAGCCGTGCATTGGCGTAATCTGACAGGTCCAGAACGCCCTCCATGGCAATGCCGAAGTCGCGCTGAACCTTCAAAGAGTCTCCATGGGCGCCAACCCCCACCTTGACAATATCCTGCACGGTTAGGGCACCACCATCGTAGGGAAGCCAAGCCGCTCAAACCATGGTCAGACCGCGCACGGACTGAAGCAGTGACCACACATGCTGGGGCATCGCCAACGGGCAACGGAGGTGACTCTTGCTACACGTGACGGAGCAGGCTTCACAACCTCCGCTTCAGGTTGCCAAAAAGTCGCATGGCCCGAGTCTCATACCCCCTGTTGCCTCATAGGCAAGGGGTATTGGGCAAGCCGCAGGTCCTTACCGCTGTCACGATCAGCAGCAAGGCAGGAACCGCTGCTTACCCCACCTTACAGCAGAGCAGTTGGCGAAGGTGAGGTGTGATGCCACTCCTTGCCACGTGGAGCAATAGGCAGCGGTAGCCTGCAGGCTCCTGGAGGCACAGCTGCACCAATGCTACAGGGCGAGGAGTCTGCCCTGCCTGGTAGGTCACCTGCACATCAACACCACCAAAGCTTGGAGCAGATATGATTGCAGTGAGGGAATGCAGCCCAGCCTGCCTACATGTCCTTCCCCAAGTGCCACCGGGCCTTCCAGGCGCGGAGGCGGAGGCGAGTTACAAGAGCTCATAGGGTTCGCTGGAAACGGTGTGCACCCAGGATGCTGGGTGTTCCATTTGTACACGCTTGTAGGCACGTGAGGCGGCACCCATGCCCCGGTACGCACCAGCCACTCAATGTCAAAGCCGCAGTGCGCCAGGTTGGAGCCGAGCAGCAGTTGGCAGAGGGCATCAACCTCGACAGCTGTGTAGGCATACTGGACAGCTCCCATGTACACAAGCGTCGGTAGTTGCTGTGCCACCACCCCTGCTGCAGTACTTGCGGTGGGTCCACACACAAAGCTAGCCGGCAGCTTACGTTTTCCAGGCGCCGGGGCTGCTGCTGCGTGGGTATGAAATCCTCCTGACAAAGCCCCGCCTGTGTCGGTGCCTCCTGTCGCTTCTGATCCCAGTATGACCCCAGAGCTGGAGGTTGCAGGCGGGTTGCATTGAGGTGGTGGTATTGCCGCTGCCACTGCGCCTGAAGCCACTGCTACTTCAGCAGCGGCGTCCCTCAACGCAGTGCTTGCAGGGATATAACCCGCGGAAGCGGGGACTGCCCTAGCTGTGTTACCCGCACAGCTACTGCTCCTTTTACTTTCAAAATGTGCTGCATACTGTTGCTCTGCTTCTTGTAGGGCAGCTTCAAGCAGTTGGAACTCCGCCTCATCTACCTGCAGGACTAATAGCACAGCATTTCTAGGCCTCCTGTAGTGGCCTCCTATAGGCTAAACTCTGGCATCAAGTGATGACTTATTACAAAGCGCACCTCCTCCTCCTCCTGTACCATTAACACTGAAGCAACGCTGGGAACGAGCTGAGGGACTTGGTCGCACCGAGCCACCAACCCTCAATTTAAGGTCATTATTATCTGCTATGGTTGGAGCAATAGGCAGAACTGTCCAAGGGTGCACAGGTTATTCGCCGCAACCCCTGCTGAAATCAGCTCGAAATTCAAGCGCCTTGGCTCATCTCCGTCACACCGTTGCATCTCGCTCTACCAGGCGTCTACTTGCAGTGGAACTATATTTGAAGCATATTAGCCGCCCTGGAGCCCTGCGTAACAGGGACAAGCTGGCAGCCCTCGGCCCCGCTCTCATGTTGCAAAAGAGGTCGGAAAGCCAGCAGACGCCCAAAACCCCGCTGCACCTGATCACAACAACCTGAATGTCCAAGCGTTTACCCAAGAACCAGACCTCGGAAGTCACGGTGGATGGTAAGCGAAGGAAAGCGCGGCCGTCGGTCAAGGTCCGGTGCCTGCATGGCCCTGTGCCACCGCTCTTTAGCCGGGTACAAAGCAGGTCGTGCTAACTTAGGCTGCTAAGCATACCTGTGCACTGCAGAGGGCCTGCCGCGGCAGGACTTCACCGCCCTCCACTCGGAGCTGCTAGGCTATGCCGGCTACGCCCGCAGGGGTCTGCCCAGCGTGCCGGCCAGGGAGCTGTCAGAGGAAGCTGTGCGGCGCAGCGCTCTCTCCGAGCCACTTCTTGTCGCCGCTGCGCCTGCGGCTGTTTCAGAGCTGGGCCTAGTGCTGCCGCCGGAGCCGCTCACGCCGGAACGCATTGCCAGCCAGTTGGGGCCCAGCTATGAGGTCGGTTTGGCTGCTGCGCTTTGTGAGGTAGCTAGGAGGTCAGTTTGTTGGGTGCGAGGCCAGTTGGCCGACCACTGAGCGGTGTGAGGCCTGCGTGGCAGGCGAGTTCCAAGGAAGCTGGTAAGGAAGCAATTATGTTACATATCTAACTCATGCCACCTGCTGGTGCAGGTGCGTACGTACGATGCCGCCAGCCAGGTTGAAGGCCCACACTGGACGCTGCACCAGTGGGGTCTCTATTGGGAGGCACGCAGGCCTTTGAACAAGGTAAGGCATCGGGTTGCACTTCGAAATGCTGGACTGACACTCACTCGTCGCAACCCAGGGCCATTAAGGCCATTTAGTGTGCCTAGGCTAGTGTTGCAGCAACACCATGTTGCTTCTTAATGACAGTATTAATGAAGTGTTTTCTGTTCCATGTGGCTCTGCCATATTGCGACGTTTCCAAGCAACCTTGTGCACTGCATTTGCAGGATGCATTCATCATGCCGCCACCCCGGCTGGCACCCCGGCTGCCACCGGTAGAAGACGAAGCTGACAGCGCTGCGGTCACCCGGCGTCGGACAGCGGATTCGGACATCACTGGCCAGGCGCTCAAGGGCATCACTTACGAGTGTAAGAAGCGGCTGCTGGAGGTCCAACAGTTGTCGGTGGCAGGCACGCCACTAGAGGTGAGTTGCCAAGTTGCCCCACTGCCAGCCATCGTCTGCAGTTCTTTGCCTCCTGGCTCTTGGACCCCATGGACGATGCCTCCCTGCTTGCTTGCTTGCCTCTCATTGTGGTGGGGAGATCGTAACTGCAGTGACGAGGTTCTTACCTAGCCTGATGGGACCGACTCCAACGGGCCGCTGCGGCATGTCTTCGTTATCACATGTCATGGCAGGTTGCCACTGCATATGCATGGGGCCGTTTGTGTCACGCGAGCAAGTTACAATCTAGCGTCGAGAAGGCTGACTACCAGTGAACCTGTGGGGTTTAATCCAGGCACTATAAGCAAGCCTATAGTCATTCATCTGGTTCACGCTTGTATGCTGTATTCTAAGCGGTGTTCCATGGAACTGGGATGTTTAGAGGACCAGGTTCACCTACACTGCTGGCCATCTGCCCCTGTTCCTACGTTATCCAGCATGCTGGCAAACCATAGCTGCACTGGCTTGCGGGTCCAGGCCCTGCCTTTTGCACTGTACCCAGAGCTATTCTTGACCGGCAAGGAGCAAGGAGTTCCTCCCTCCAATGGAGGGCAAGGCCGCAAGGCCTAGCAGGGACCGCAAGGCCTTCTCCCAACAAGCTCTCCAGCCCAGCAGGATGCGTTTCCTGGCTGGGCTGAGGTGAGGCGGAGGGGGTTTTGCGCCTTGTGATCGAGCTAGGCAGGCGCTGCTCTTAAGAGGGATAAGCTGTCAAAAGTGGCCAGGTTTGGGCTATGCGTCATGTGGGGCGCTAGACTCGTAGAGCAAGCAAGAAAGCAACGGCAGGAGCCTGCACGGCAATGACTGCCGAGCCATGCCTTAGTAGCAGTGCCAGTGGTCATAGCCTTGGGTTGTGGGGCATGCACCTGCCAACTAGCTGTGGATGTTTTGCCTGCTGCAGGCCTTCATCCAGCCGCCCACTGCTGTTCGCGCCGCCGACCTCCTATCCCATGTGTGGCCAGGAAGCACTTCATACCGGCCCCACACTTCTGCGTACCTAGCGATGAGCCCGGCTGGAAGCTATGCAGACTTCCGACTGCCAGGCGGGGGCGCAGGCATGTGGTGCCACCTGATTAGCGGTGCCAAAACGCTTGCACTCTGCCCCCCCTCGCCACGGAACCTCGCCACGTACGCGGCCTGGGCCTCCGCAGCACGTCACTCAGTGGTGAGGCCCTGGGTACTGTGCTTGTTGGGCTGCTTACACTCACTGCCTACTACTTTAAACGTCGGCGTTAGTTGAAGTGCATCTGAGGGCACCCTTGATAGTCTTTTGGAGTTTACACCTGCATGGGGGATGTTGATATGTGCCTGCCGTCAGGAACGGCAGCACTGGTGGGTCCATGCCCTGACTGGGCCACGCCTGACTCCGGTAATCGTCTGCTACCCCATAGGTGTTCCTGGCGCCGCATTGCGAGGGCGTTGTGCGTGTTGACCTCAAGGCAGGGGACACTCTCGTCATCCCACCTGGCTGGATACATGCTGCGGCCTCCACAGGTCCTTCTGTCATGGTGGCTGGCAACTTCCTGTTGCGCGACAGCCTGGCCGTGCACCTAGAGGCCTGGAGATTAGAGGTATGCAAACGTATCGGTCATAGGCATCCTGCAGCGCAGCTTGTTGGCAGTGTTACTGACAGCGTTTGCTGTCGTTGAAATGTTTA
>BBXU01000170.1:0-16435 GCA_001598975.1 Parachlorella kessleri
CCCCCCCGCCCAACACACACAACACACCCACCCACCACCACCACCACCCACCCACACCTCTGCCCCTTCTTAGATAGCAATCCTCTTTAGCCACCCCTACTTATAGCTCACCGAAATGGCCCTGATCTTGCCCCCCTCCACCTTCACTTTGAGGACACCCTCCTTTGTGGACAGCCTCCGCCCCCGAGGCGTGACCTGCAGTGGCCGCAGCAAAGCAGGCACAGCCAGCGTATGTTTGTTAGTTGAAGGCGCCCTGAAGGGACCCGCAAGGCTGCATGGTCAGGCCGGTGTAGAAGGCTGGCTATGGCGGCAAACAAGCACACTGTCCCTGCAGCGCGCTGCGCTTATTCGCTGTTGGGCGCATTTGGAATGAGCAGCCGTTGGAGCTCACTGACAAAGGCTGTCCCACAACTGCCCTGCACTGCCAATTGCAATCCCTCCAACAGAGCCCCTGGCGCAGGGCAAACGTGTGGGGTACCCCTGGCAGCATGCCCCTCATGCGACCATGGTACCCGCCCTCACCGGCGGCAGGTCCTCCCTCCCAGGGATCACCAGGGCTGCCCCCGTGTGGTGCCCCGTGGCCTGCACAAACACACAGTGGGGTGGCAGCTGGCACCAGCCTGGCTCAACCGCATCACCTTCACAGACGCCAAACTGCTGTCTGACCCCTTCCTGTCACATGCATTGCCACCTAAAAAAGCCTATGTGGCTGGTAACTTTTCCGTTGGTGGAATACACAATGAACGGGGTGCACGACCACCGCAGGTACTGTCCTATGTGGCGTGTGTGGTTGTAGCTAGCTGGATTACCGCCCTCACCTGGACCAGGACGATGGCGAAGCCACCCTTGTCCACCACGCCATCAGTTGCTGCTGTCCATTTGAAGTCTGGAATAGCCGGCAGCACGTTGTTCAACATGATATCCTTGAAGTCTGCGCACCAATACCATATGAGTGGCAATGTGTGTCAACGTGAGGTTGTGCGTCTTGCTGAGGTGCAGTCAGCAGCGCTTCTTGTGTGGCTTGTGTGGCTAGTGCTTCAATACAGGCCTGCGATCCTGGTGGGCCTCCAATAGTTGCTAGCCGGGTCGTATGATTGCTGCCGCTGACTGTGACTGTGCACTTTGGCACCACTGCTTTACCACTCAAGACTGCTGGCTAAAACCTGGGCCCCCACACCTTGCTTGGTATATACCCGAGAGCCGTCCTCGTGGAGCTGAAAGTCCTGAGCCAGCAGCTGGTCATAGACCTCCCCATTCCCTGGGTCACTGAAGAAGCCCTCCAACACAGCCTTGCGCTCAAGTGACTCCCGGTCACCAGGCTTGCTGCTGGGCCCCAGTCCCAGGCGCTTGAGTATACCGTCTGTGAAGGCCACCACCTGTGACCTGGCAAGGACTGACCGCCTCAGGTGTGGACCCTTGGACGGCAAGGGTTTGCCCCTGAACGCCGCCCGGCTGACTAGGGGCTTCCGGGCTTGCCCACACACTTCGAAATGTTCACATGACAAGGTCAACACGCCGGCCATGCGCGCTTCACCGGTTTTACATAATATTTAACAGTGCCATCAAACTGGTGTATCGACGCTACAAGTCAGCAACGAAAAGCGCCTCGGCTGACTCGTCCCTGTACAACTTTTGGTACCGCCGGCCGATTGCGCGTAAACTGTAGCTTCGCCGAACCACGCCTAGTTTCTCACCCCTGGGCTGCGAGGGGCCGCAGCCTGGCTGCTTTTGCAGCTAGACAAGCACTGCCAACATGGCGTACACACGGCGACGGTCATGCTAATCCACCAGCCGTCCGAATAATCCCTCACGCAGCCCATGGCGTTCCTATTCAATGGGGGCCAGTTGGCCCCCTTTTTTGCTCAGTTTCTGCAGCAGCTGAAGCCTCGGCCAGGGCAGCGGGTGGAGGAAGTGGTGGCTCAGGCCACTGAGGCGCTACGGGCCTCAGGCATCCAGCCCAGCGCAGCTCTTCAGGCGTCTATAGCTGCCCACGTGGCGGCAACGTTAGGCTGCAGCTTTCAAACCAGCCCCGGGCAACATGCTGTACTCCCGTTGCTGGCCGGGCCGCCCTTGCTGGCCCCACCCCCAGGTGCGCCTACCAGGCGATAGCCCGTCACGAAGCTGATCACTGGAAGTCCCAGCGCTGACCACTCAGCGGCCTGGGCAGCAGGGGTCACTTAACTGTGTCTGGCTGCTTGCAGGCATTGGTGGGGCCAGCCCAAGGTTAGTCTATGCCCCCCCGCTCGCCCCCCCTGTCTTATGCCGCTGCCGTCACAGCTGGCGGCGTGCAGCAGCCACTGCCGCCGGCCGGCACGGTCATCACTCAGTCTGGGGCGCTGGTGCAGCAGGCCCCTCCAGTGGCCACGCCTGCTGAAGTAGATGGAGCACTGGCCCAGGCCCATGAGGCATATAAGCTTGGCAATTATGGCCGAGCCGTCCAGCTGTGTCAGTCGGTAAGCTGAGCTGGAGGACTAAAATCGAGGAGGTCCACCAATGTGGGGTATGGAGGGCAGTGGGGTGTATTAAATGTGCAGATTGGTTCGCGTGAGTAGGTTGCCAACCTCAAAAGAAATTGGATTGTCGTCTGCAAGAAGCGTGAGTCCCAGCCTCGGGATAATGGGGCAACAGCTGCTTTTTCAGCGACTGCTAGCAGTGCCTGACTGTCCCTCCCTCCCGGGCGTTGGCAACCCCGCCTTGCAGGTATACAGCGGCGGCAGCCGGCGGACTGACCTCCTGCTTCTTCTAGGCGCCTGCCACTACCAGCTGGGGCAGTATGACCTGGCGGTGTACTTCAATGACGCATGCATTTTGGTGGACCCCCAGCTGGCGGAGGCGCACGCAAATCTGGCCAATGCGCTGCAGCAGTGCGGGAACCTGGACCTGGCGATCATGTACTACCAGGTACTGCGAGCATGTAGTACCATGTGGCGGGACAACAAGTAGAACGCGCTGCAGCCGTGTGGGACCCTGGGCCACACTTGGATCATGAACCACCAAGTACCGCGCTAGTATGTAGTATCATGTGGCGGGACAGCATGGTAGCACCAGGCGTGGGGGGTGTGTTATGTGCTTATGTCATTGTGTCACATACATAAGTCATGCGGGGTTCATCCATGGAGGCCTGCTCCTTTCGGCCTCTCTGGGCACGGGCAGGGGGCAGCAGCGGTTCACACTCACCCGCCCGATGCTCCGACACAGCTAGGAGCTAACTACCCTAGGCAGTGCATGGGGCGGTCAGCAGGCCATGCGACGCGTGTCATGTGCTTGAAGGGCGTCAAGTGATGTTGCGTTGGGCTATGTACTCCTATAAGCAGGGCAGTGGCTTGCCAGGCATAGGGCAATAGCATTTAGGCATAGGGCTCAGCATCTAGTGCTCATTCAGACCTTATGCTATCAGTTGGTTGTTGAAATTATGGAGTTAGTTGTTGAAAGGAGGGACGGGACGGACACAACACGTCTGGCCACCTATTGACTCATGCTTGGCTTTCCTGGCTTATCTTGCAGTCTGCGCTGCGCCTGAAGCCCGGCTTCAGTGATGCGTACAACAACATGGCGACAGCGCTGCTGCAGAAGGGCCTAGTGCTGCAGGCCATGGACTGCTACAACTCTGCACTGGCGGTCAACCCGGGCCTGGTGAGGGGGGCAAAGGGAGTGGAGCCATGGGGAAATCACGCCACTAAAGCTGCGAGGACCGCAGTCTAACAAGAGAGCATAGCGCACCTTGAGCTGGAGCGCGGGGGTTTGTAGTGATGTGTTGAGAGCAGCCTGGTTGGAGGGCCAGATGGGTGGCCCTTGCTACATCAAGCCCAGAGTTTGCTAGGTTCGCCTGGGGAGCCCTTCATTGTGATTGCACAGGAGCATACGGCGCCATATTTAGCGTCAGAAGCCACCTGCTCCACGTTTGTTGATGGTGCTGAGGGCAGGCGCCTGGTGGGGAGGTGTTGCAAGGGCTTGAGAGTTGTGGACTTCGTCGGGAGGTGACCCGATGCCTTTGGGCCTGCCCGTTTGAGAACGCACATTTTGGACATCATCCCTGTTGGACATCATCCCTTACCACCGACCCCCCCTCTGGCTTCCCCCGCCCTGTCGCAGACCGACGTGCGGACCAACCTTGGCGACTTGTGGCGCGCGCAAGGCGAGCAGGGGCGCGCGGCAGCCCTGCAGTGCTACACCGAGGTGCTGCGCCTCGACAACACGTACGCGCCAGCGTGGCGCGGGCTGGGCGATTGCTACAGGGAAGCGGGGGACCACGGGCAGGCGGTGACCTGCTACCAGGTGGGCAGTGAGTAGGAGTATATGTTGGGGGGGGGGGGGGGCGCGCGCTGCGGCAGGTGCATTTCTTGGTGGCATGTATAGGGCCAGTTTGTGGGTGCAGCTGGCCGCTCACCTGTCGGTAGCCAGCCTGACCATTCACCAGCAAGTCTTGACCACCAGCTCTTGTGTGAGGGAATCGCAACTCATTAACAAATAGCCGCCCTGGACTTTACAGCGAAGTACACCTTGTGTATGGCTTGCTGGCTGTGAGCAGGAGGCGGTGAGGCTGCAGCTGTTGTGAGAGAAACTTTCATGGAAAATTAGGTTACTAGAAAGCGGGCCGCCCCGGATTTTACAGCGATGTACAACTTTTGTATGGCTCTGTCGGCTGTGAGCAGGAGGCTGTGAGGCTGCAGCCGTCGTACGCGGACGCGTTCACGGGGCTGGGGGTGTCGCTGAAGGAGCTGCGGCGGCGGGAGGAAAGCGAGGCGTGCTTCCAGGCGGTAGTGCGCCTGCGCCCCGGCTGCGCGCTGTCGCTCGGCAACCTGGCAGGTGCGGGGGAGGAGTGTTAGAGGGGTGGGAGGTAAGGCCCTGGTTCATGCTAGAGGGTGTTTCACCTTCATATACCTGGGTGGGACGCCTTAGTGTCTAGATGCGAATCATGTCTTGAATACCCGGTGTGGGTTGGCGTCTCCTCTGCTGGAAGGGTTGTGGCTGGCCCCCTGCGTTGGGGCTGTGTTGATGTGAGCCGCCCGTCCAGTCTTGCACAGGAGGCAAGCTTGCGAAAGACCCTCAGGCAGGCGGGGGCCCTTAGGCAAGCATGGAATGCACACATGCTCTGGCGGCTGCTGTAGCGCCAAGACTCGCAGTCGTCGCAACCACCGCTGCACTCCAGCAAGCACCACTCCATCCCACCCCATTCTGGGCTCCCTTACCCGCCATGACTACTCCAGCTACCCCTCCCTCCTGACCGCTTGCTGCCCCCAGCGCCCACCCTAAACCCTACCGGGTTTAGACAAATGCAATGCAAGCCGGGTTTAGGCAGCCGCCCCCCCTACTTCCTGCGTACCACAACAAGGCTAAGGATGCACACACATGCCTGCAAGCTGCCCCTGCAGGCGCCTACTACGAGGCCGGCAAGCTGGAGCTGGCCATCGCGACCTACCGCGAGGCCCTGCAGCACCAGCCCAACTTCCCCGAGGCGTACAACAACCTGGGCAACGCTCTGCGCGAGGCGGGGCGCCTGGACGAGGCGGTGGCCTGCTACACCGTGTGCATCCAGCTGCAGATGGCCGCTGCGGCGCCGGCGGGGGCGGTGGTGGGGCCGGGCGGGCGGCTGGTGGCGGCGCCGGCGCCGGCGGGGAACAACAAGGTGCGCCGTGGCTTGGCGGGGGTGGGGGAGGGAGGGGTGGTGGCTGTGTGCAATAGGTGGTGGGAACAACAAGGGGCGGGACAGAGCGGGGCTTTCGGGTTGGCTGGCAGCGTCGGCAGTAATTGGGGAGGGCAAGCTCCTTGTAGATGGTTGGCTGGCGGCTGGGGAGTTTAGCTTTTAAGAGCGAACGAGCGGTGGGCGAGGCGTGGAGCACCCAGTGTGGAGAGTATGTGTGTGCTGGTATAGAAGTGCTCAATGCCAGACTTGTCAGAACAGCGCGCAGAATCCGCACAGTGCATGGGGCTCTGTCCACCGGTCCGCCGGGCGCCAGCGTGACACACATGCTGCGCTGTGCTGTGCTGTGCAGGCCCTGGCAGTGCAGCACGCCCAGCGGCTGAGCGTGGCCTACAACAACCTGGGCGGCATCCTCAAGCTGCAGGGTCGCATGGCCGAGTGCGTGACATGTTATGAGCACGTAGTGGCGCTGCAGTCGGGGTCGCCCGAGGCCCTCGCCAACCTGGCCTCAGCCTACAAGGATTCGGGTGCGCTGTCCGGTGACAGGGTTGGGGACGGTCAGGGGTCGGCTAGGGGTGGTCGGGCAGCTGATTGGTTTGGCGGGAGATATTAGTTGACCGCCCACAGCAGCGCACCTGGCCAGACCCGGGGGGCCAACCATTTCCAGTACAGCACCCGTGAAGAGTGAGCGGGACCGCTCAGAAAGCTTGTATGTCTAAAAACTAAAGCTCGGTGCTGCTCTGCCATCCGTGCGCAGGGCGCCAGGACGAGGCGATTGTTTCGTACCGGCAGGCGCTGGGGGTGCGGCCCGACTTCCCCGAGGCCTTTGCCAACTACGTGCACTCATTGCAGTGCGTCTGCGAGTGGCGCGACCGGCCGCAGCTCTTTGCCAGGTGGGTGTGCCAAGCCCAGCCCAGCTCAGCCCAGCTGGCTGCTTGGGTACACAGCACAGTGGTGGAAAGAGCGAGAGACAGTCAGGGGTGGGCGGGGCGGGGCAGGGCATGCAGCATTCGGAGGTGCATGGGTGCCTGCACAAGCTGCTCTTTCGGGTCAAAAGCTGCTCGTTCCAATTGAGGCCGGCGGTGGTCAAGCATCTTGCCTCACTCCTTGCCCGCCTGTGCCACCGACTGATTGCGGCTTGCTGCGCGCAGGCTGGAGGCGGAGGTGCGGCGGGACCTTGCAGGGGGGCGGCTGCCCTCGGTGCAGCCCTTCCATGCCATGGCCTATCCCTTCCCCGCCCACCTGGCCCTCCAGATCTCCACCAAATACGCAGGTGGGCAGTGCCCGCACCTGCGGCCGTGGGTGGCTGGTCGTGCTGCGCATGCTGGGGGTGCTCCCGCTCCTGCCATGCTCCTGCCCTTGCTGTGCAACTGAAGTACAGCACTGTTCTGGCCAGCTGCTGGTGCAGCAATCTGTACACTTATCGCCCCCGTCACCTGGGCACCCGGTCTATAATGCTGGTCCACCTTGGGCTCTGCAGAGTTTTGTGCGTCCGTGGCTGCGCGGCTGGCGCTGCCGCCGCTGGCCCACCCGCCTGCACGGCCGCTGGCCCGGGGGGAGCGGCTGCGCGTTGCCTACGTGTCTTCAGACTTTGGCAACCACCCGCTGTCGCACCTCATGGGCTCCGTGTTTGGCATGCACAACAAGAGGTGCGATGGGGCTCAGGTCCGCTTACACCATTACTCTAATTGTCCCCGAATGGATGGAGGCAGGTAGTCTTCATGGGCGTCTTTGTAAAGGTCGGTGGCGATGATGCAGGAGCATGTGGTGCAGTGGCAGCTACCAGTCAGGTGGAGCTGGATCAAAGGCCTGGCCTCTCCATCTTGAGTAGCCACACCAGTCAGGTTTACGTCAGCAGAAGCATGCTGGGGCCTGCTGCCGTGCCTCCTAGGCTAACTGCTGCCCACGCCTCTGTTTTTACCTTGCCGCAGCAAGGTGGAGATCTTCTGCTACGCACTCAGCCCCAACGACGGCTCCGAGTGGCGCCAGCGCATCGCGGCCGAGGCGGAGCACTTCCTGGACGTCTCCTCCTGGGGGGTCTCTGAGATTGCCCAGCGCATCTCAGCAGACAGCATCCACGTGGCAGGTGGGGGGCGCCTGGAGGGAGGGAGGCAGGTTTGGAGGCAGTGCGTGAGGTGCTCTCGGGGCTGGAGTGTGCCACAGGGAAGCCACCGTATGGATGGCCTGGCAGCTCGCGTGCGCTGTTGCTCATTATGTTTGTGGAGCTGCTTATGATGAGCGAGGCCGAGTGGCGTGGTAGCCTGGGGTACTCCCTTGGCTGAAGGTGGGCTGGACACCCCTTTGGACCAGCTTTCCCTCCAATGCTGGTCCGGTCAGCGGGCGGCCCCCCTGCATGCCTTGACATCTGGTGCTGAGAAGTGGTGCGCCCCCCTGCCCCTCCCCCCGCTGCCGCAGTCAACCTCAACGGCTACACCAAGGGGGCGCGCAATGAGATCTTTGCGCTGCGCCCCGCGCCGGTGCAGTGCTCCTACATGGGCTTCCCAGCCACAACGGGCGCAGACTTCCTCCCCTATCTCATCATTGACAAGGTGGGCGGGCAGGCTGGCTTGGCGGTCGAGCCCGGGGAAGTGTCTGGCAGGGTTGAAGATGAGCTTGCGTAGTTGTGCTGGGGTTGATGGGAGGGTCCATCCACGCCTGCAGTGGTGTTTCGGAAGGCGGGGTGAGGGTGAGGGTTACATGCGAAGTGCGCAGGTCCGTGCCTTACATTAGGGCTCTTTCTAAGCTTGGACTCTTTGGCTGAGCTTCACATGCGCTGTAAGCTTCGCGCAGATGAGGTATGCACGTGCGTTTGGCAAATGTGTTACCCAGCTGGTCCCAAGGTTTGCGCGGTCTCAACCTTCCCATCGCAGGTGGTGTGCCCACCCGAGAGCCGGCACTGCTACAGCGAGAAGGTTGCGTACATGCCGCACTGCTACTTTGTCAACGACTACAAGCAGGCGCACCAGGACATTGTGGAGGAGGAGGAGGCGGGGGTGCTGCCCACAAGAGCGTCTGCGGGGTTGCCCGACGACAAGATCATCTACGCGTGCTCCAACCAGGTGCGGGGCAGGCAGGCGACGGGTTCCACTTCTAGGTGGTGGCTAAGGCTGCCTGCTGCGCTTTGCAGCAAGGGAGCCTGTCGCTGTCCCTTTGCCGAGGAGGCACCCACGCTGATTGCTGAATATCAGAAGTTACTTGGCAGCGAGTGCTGCTGAGCGCATGGAGATTGCTTACTGCCGGTGCAGCTGTACAAGTACGACCCCGAGACGTTCACCACCTGGTGCAACATCCTGCGCCGCGTGCCCAACTCGGTGCTTTGGCTGCTGCGCTTCCCGCCCTACGGTGCGTCAGCCTCGTCATGCCTCCCACCGCGGTGCAAGGCCCTGCCCTTGTGTCATATCGAACTGTATTCTGCTTGGCTGCTGCCTGGCTCGTGTGCTTGTGTGGCAGGGGTGGTGTGCGGTCTTTCTGGTACGGGAGTTGGGTGCGTGTGCCAGCAGAGTGGGGCGGCTGTGGGATGCGTGAAGGTGTTCTGGCCTGCCGAGGCCCGGTGCCAGGGTGCACGCCCTTGTCGACTACTATGTCCACGGTGTGAGGTGCATGTTGCGAGATGCACGCTGCGTCGCGCGGCTCTCCCTGCAGGCGAGCCGCGCATCAAGGCAGAAGCCGCGGCCCGCGGCATCGACCCGGCTCGCGTCATCTTCACTGACGTCGCCGCCAAGCCTGTGCACATCCGCCGCAGCGGGCTGGCTGATGTCTTCCTGGACACGCCGCTCTGCAACGCCCACACCACAGGTGGGGCGGCGGTAGCTAGGTCGGGAGCCTGGCTTGCAGCCTGGCCAGCCTGGAACCCAAGCCTTGAGCCTTGGTCCCCTTAAACCTAAACTGAACTATATTAGCCCCCTACCCAGCTTGGGGTCGCTACGCTCAGCCGCCCCTAGCTCCTCCCTTCTGTTCAGCAGAGTTGGCCCCTACCAGCCCTTTTTGCCATGCTTTACCCACTCGCGTGGTGCGTGCACCTGGTGCAGGCTGCGACGTGCTGTGGTCCGGCTGCCCCATGGTCACCCTGCCGCTGGAGCGCATGGCCTCGCGGGTGGCGGCCTCGCTGTGTGCCGCCACCGGGCTGGGCCACGAGATGATCGTCTCCAGCCAGCAGGAGTATGAGGAGAAGGTGGGTGGGCAGCGCGCGAGGGACGCAAAGGGACGCAGGCGACTTTCGCTTGCTAGGCAGAGCAGTACGAGTGGACGTGTATCTGCGTGAGGCATCTTCTTGACCCCTAAGGTCCTCCGTATGGTGTGATGCTGTCACATGAGTCGTGGCGTGTCAGCTGACATGAAGACTTCACTGTCCTGCCCCTGCCGATGTTGACCGACCCTGCCCGTGTGCCCTCCCTACCCGCAGGCTGTGGAGCTGGGCACGGATCATGCCAAGCGGCTGGGGCTGCGGTCGGCGCTCAAGTCGCGGCGCGGCGCCTGCCCCCTGTTTGACACCGCCCAGTGGGTGCGGGACCTGGAGAAGGTGTTGTTCCGCATGTGGGACATCCACTGCGAGGGCGCGGGGCCCCGAGACTTTGAGGTGCAGTAGCAGGCCTGTCCTGCGTGCCCCACTGGAGCTTGGCTGTCCTGGGTGCTCTGGGGCCGGAGCTAACGGAGGATTTATTGGAGGAAGTAGAAGCCGTGGGGACAGCTGGGAGTGTAAGGAGGGTCAGGCCGCTGGTTAGTGTTGAGACTGGGCTGGGCGGCATACTGCTCCCACCCTTGGCAGGCCGCGCCGCCCGGCCGGCTGTGGTTGTGATGAGGTCGTTGGCGTGCTGCGAGGCCTCGTGTGTGTGCGTAAAAGTTGGGGTTGATTGCACTGTTTGGTGAGGGGGGCTGCCGGCGGAGGAGCCTTGTTGCCCCTCTTAGCCACCCACCCTCCTGCCGTGGCGTGTGTGTCATGTGGTAGTGTGTCGCACTGAAAGCTGAGAACTGCCTGCATTAGGCCATGCCAGCTGGATGGATGGATGGTTGCCTGCCTGTGTGGGTGTGAAACGCATGCTTCTGTATTTCATGACACGTGCCCTGCTTAGGAGAACTACAAATGTGCTTTTAGCATTTGGGTCCCCCGGCAGAGCTAGGCTGGGGGCCCCTTTTTTTCGACAGGACGGACCGCCCCACTGCTTTGTGCATCTGCTGCTCACCCTTCGGATCACCTCAAAGTACTTTCTACATTGTTGCTTCCTGTGCTTCCTGCTTGCCGCGTTTACCACTGCGCATGCTTTCTCAGTGGATGGGAAGCACCACGTGTGTGCAGCCTGGCCCCTCGGGCTAGGTGCACCTGTCTAATTGCAGGTATGTCCTGACTGGCTCACTGGCAGGCGGGACTTACCATAGATAACTAATAAGGGGAGGTGGTTGCTCTGGGAGCAAGGTTTTTTGGGACGGTTGGGCATGCCGTTGTCACCAGACTCGTGCCAGATGTCATCACAGTGTGCGTGACCATTTGTAGCATAGGCATGCTTCCTTTGCATGCAAAAGGAGTTTAAATCGCTTTTGGCAGGCAGCACCGGGTTCCTGGCGTTTTGTTTTATAGAGCTGGGCTCTTTCGTTAACCTGGTCCATGCTCCGTAGGTGGTGGTGCAAAATTGTAGCGGTGGTTTTCATGCGGCCTGGTATCTGATGCGGGGCTAGTATGAATGTTATAAACTAAGAGAGGCTACAGCTGAACCCCTGGCAGGTGGTTGAAAAATAGCTTGATCTTACAAATCGGCAGTAGGCTTCACTGTTGGCAGTGCAAGGACTGACACATAATAAGGTATCTTCATATCCCTTACATCCGCAACTTTTCTTTCAAAGCTATTCATCCTCTGTTGTCACTACCTACAACCATCAGCAAAGCTGCCCAGGCATCGTGCTCACACCCTGAGCCCCTATGTGCCGCCACAGCCAGGGTAGCTGCCCTGCAAATCGCTCTACCTGCCAACGTCCACACGAGTTGCAACCAAGCAAAGCCACCCTATCAGACCCCTGTCAGCCCAGTATCCCCGTACCTCATCCCTGGTCGCATTACCTGCCACCCTAAACAAATCCAGTTGGAAGTCTGAGCCTCAATGGGCAACAGGGGCTTGCAGATATTACCATGCCATGCCAAGCAGGGAGAGTCAGAAAAAAGAAGTATTTGGGAGGCAAGCATGCCCAGGCGGACTTGCACAGCTTCACTAAGGAGCTGGTTTGCAGCTGTTGCTCAATGCGCTGCTGCAGCTGCAGGTCAGTTTGGCGTCAGCACTTCTGCGTAGGAGCAGTCAGAAGAGTGCAGCGACACACATGCTGCCCAGCCCACTCGGCTCCACTGGTTCACCAAACTCTGGAGCTTGGCCTTGGCTTCTGCAGCTGGCAGGGTGTGGCTCTCTGCAGGTCAAGGACCTACCCTGAAGGGTCAGTGACGCGGCCGGCGTGACACCTTTGCTGCATATGCATGCAACAGCTAGCTAGCCGGCTGTTCCGCAGCAGGGGTTTGCGCACGGGCGCGTCACGTGGCAGAAGAACAAGGAGGCACATCGGGCCACATATAGCAAGCCACCTATAAACAGCTGTCATAGGCTTGGTCAGTGCTGGATGCCTCTGCACACCTTGAGCCAGGCTGCCAAAGATGGAGCCAAAGTCGGTAACCGTGCGGCAGTTCTGAAAAGCCAGGGACAGAACGCTGACCGCGTCATCCTGTGAGAGGCCGCTGCTGTTGCCACGGAGCCCATCAAGAATAGCTAGCTGGGCTTGGTAGTCTCCAGAGCACATCTTCGATGCAAAGTCCTGCAAACAACTTAGGCACTTAACCGGGGCAGCAGTAGGAAATGTGTGAGGCCTGATGCCCCAAATGCAGTGCAGAACTACCCAACTGCTGCTAACCCAGCTAGGGCCACAAGCAATCTTCACAGCGCAACCAAAGCGCAAACGAGACCCACGCACGCCTGTTAGGTATGCAGGGATCAGAGCACACCTCTGCGCAGGCTGTAACACCAGCACCTAGCACATCCTACTACAGAGCCGTTCCCTTTACCTGGGCAACACTCCCTGCCTGCTCCTTGGCCACCGGGCCTCCCCGCGGTGTCGCGGTCTTCGCAGGCTGGTTGCAAGCCGAGCATGCGACAGACAGCGGCCCATCAGTCCTGACCATCCTCACTTGGTACTCTACAACAAGCTCCTGGAGCCCTGCATACAGTAGAGGACTCTTCACCTAAACCCAGGAGGGGCCTGCTTCCTGACCTACCAGCCGACAGGGAGGCAACAGGCGCTGGTTAGTATGGGTGACTGCTGCGCGCACCCACCCACCCACCCACCCACCCACCCATTCACCCACCTGGAGCAGCGCCGGCAAGGAGTGGTATAATGCGTGCATTGGAGGGTGGAACTTGAGGTGAAGCTGGCATTACCAGTGTCACCAACCCTGGAGAGCCAAGTGCCTGTAGCAGGCCACGATGCCTTGGAAGAGCCAGACGTGCCTGCGGACCAAGCAGGATGCGGGGTAGTTAGGTCAGTCAGCACAGCCTGCTGCCATAGACCCCCAAATGCCCACTGGCAGCTTGGATACTGCCTGGGAGAACTGGCTAGACACATTATCCCGGTACTGCTGAGCCAAACCTTGGACGCCAACGTCCAAGCCCACCCTTCACCACTAGTGCTGCTACCTTGTGTCTGAGAGAAGGCTTTGGTCTGACTACCAACGACAACGGCTTTCAAAGCATGCTTCTAAGCCTGCCTGTGCAGTTCTACTTCGTCCTGCGCCGACAAGTAAAGCTGTCAGCAGTGCTCTTGGCGAAGTTACTTCCAAGCACCTGTCTCAGGGTGTTGAGTGCGCTTGATGTCACGGGACAGCAATGAAGTAGACCAGCCAGTAGCCAACCATGCAGCAGTACTCCCTTGGAAGCCTTGCTGGTCATGACTCTTGCACATTCGTGTTTCTGGCTTTGCTAACTTGCATCATCTACCATGAACAGGCTTGCGATAGCTAAACTACTGCCAGGCTGGAGGCGCGAGAGTGCGCCTTTCTTGGAGCCTCCAACGCAACCTAAAACTGACGGAGACCCTGCCACCTTACGAGCCAAACGTTGGAATCTACTATATATATTGCTACCATGGCTTGAGCCAGCTGATCACAGCAAGTTTGTAGATGTGCTGCTCCCACTTGCGACCTTAAGTTACAATCGCAAGCAGCAGCACTGCTTCTAGGACCTTTGAAAGTGACAACTGCACTGAAGCCAAGCGTTACGAATAATACAGTCCTTGGTGGGGTGCAAGCATGTCGAAGCGAGCCTAGGAGCCCTGCCACTTCAACCAACACAGCGGCACGGCCTTACACAAGGTGTGCACTCTGGATGACGGGGGTTCATTCAGGCCTGGAGTCCTCATGTGCTAGGCTTTGAAGATGGCGCATTGCTCTTGGGCGTGTAAATGGCAGCATGAGAAAGAAGCTCCCGGGTATGGCAACAGCTACCTACAACCCCTGAAATCACCTTTCAGATTACCTATTCACAACCAGCCAGCACCCCTGGGCACCAACCAACCACGGCTCAACGGTAGAGCCACTGGCACTGCCCTGTACCTACTACTCTAGGGGCACCAGACGATTTCTAGGGCCTGCCCATGTGCACTACACCTCTGCAGAGGTGTAGTGCACATGGGCTCTGCAGCAGTACTCACGCATTTTGGCCAGTGTGCCATGTCTGGCTGCATACAGCCTGTCCAGCGTTCGCGGACAGGCTATCACGCAGCCCCGCCCATACTTGCGGCTCTGTCAGTTCCCAGCCGCAGCCCCGCCCGCCTGACGGAACCTGGCTTTATGGCAAGTGCAAGGCCCAGGCAGGTAACAATCTACCTCTCACACAACCTGCTGGTTGCTGGCAATGCCATCACTGCAAGGGCTACCACACACCCTGCTTACTGCCGCTCAGGCTGTGGCACAACGCTTGTAGCACCGCTTCTCCTGTCCTTCGGGTGTACTTCCTCGTGAGGGGCCCACCCCCCACCCCAGACAAGAGGGCTTTGCAGCTCGCAGGCTTGCTGCCCGTGCACTGGTGTACCTATCTCTGCTGCCCAGAGGGCAGCACCTACACTCCTCTAGAGCTTTATCAGTACCAGGATCCAGGCTAGATACAAACTCCCGGAAAGCCACAAAGCATAAGTGCACCACAAGGCTGCTCTGCTGCAGCGTCAGGGTTGAGCGCAGGGGCAGTGGACGTTGGCGTTGAGACCCAAGCTGAATCATAGCCACTGCCAAATTCCTTCCCTAGCTACCGTGAGCCGTAATCTCAAGGCTGGGGTGCAACGAGGAGTAGGGGGCCTCAAGAAAGTAGCCCAACAAGTGCCACCACCAGGGGCACCCACCGTTGTTTGGCCAACACCAATATCAATAGAGTGACTAACAAACTGTTTTCAAAACTCCTCCGATTCATATGATTTGGCTGCAGAGCTAGCACCCGACAGTAAAAGCCTGGTAGGGGTCATGAGTGCAGCTGCTGCCTCATACCTCACACTTCCTGGTTGCAACTCACAAAGTTAGGGGTGGGGTTGTGGGATGTGTATCCTGACTGAGGGGGGGTAAGAGCCACCAGCTTACGCGTAATTACGTGCATGGGCTGTATCCCTCTTGGAAGCCGCGCCACGGGTCCCGCCGGTAGGTTCTGCACCCTTGCTTCCTGCATGTCGGAACATTGCTACCTCTATTGAATCCTGCAAGCATAGCTTGCTAGTTAGTCTTATGAATGCTGGCCATGTCGACGGTATCCCCTCGTACACCGGCAGAGCTCCAAGACCAGCCTCTTCTAGGTGTGTATGTCTCAGATATTAAACCTTGAAAGTGGAACGACAGCGAGTCGGTAGTAACGGGCCGAAAGTTGTTCATGCGTTGGCGTACGAGCGCCCGCTGTAAGTCAAGGCGTTTTTTATGCTGCAGCTAATGGGGAGCTTACCGTGCAAAGCAGCAACGCCCAAGAGGCCAACGCGTCCCAGGATGCCTCATGGGTTCGCACCTCCTTGACGTCATCCCTAGCAGCGTTGCGGAGAGCCTTTTCCAAGGGCCACCAGGCCCAGCAGCTTGCCAGCAACGACCCCGACCTAGAGAGCAACGGGGCCGGAGCGTCCGCTGCTGAGTCACAGGCAGCAGCAGGTGGGTTGTTCCTTCCAGACTCTGGCCCGCACATGTTTCAGCTTAGGACTGGGCAGTTGTGTGGTATTGGTATTCCTCGGTTTCATGATCTTAACGCTTGAAGTATTTGGTTTGAGTGGCCCGAAGTGTTTGGTTTGAGTGGCCCAAGGACCAGAAAGTGCCGGGCTGCTTCCGCTTTTCGTGCTGACCACCTGTCCAGCACATACCCCATCCGACCTGCGACTTGCCACAAGCGCGTGATATGCTGGAGATAGGATTAGAAGCTTGGGAGCTTGAAATTGCCTTGCAGGCCAAGTTGGCGTGGCGGGTCAGGCTGCAGCGGCCCCAGCTGATGCCAGCAGCAGCAGCACCAGCTCGGCGACGGACGCAGCGGGCCCGCTCTCTGCCGCCAGCCGCAGCGGCAGCGGGGAAATTGCCAGTACGGAACCCAAGCCAGGCAGCCCCAAGCTAGGGCGGCTGGGCAGCCGGTCGCAGGACAAGGTCTGTCTCATTTGCCTCGAGACCCTCACGCCTGAGGACTTTGAGAGCGGGCGGGCTATCTCGCTGGAGTGCAACTGCCGGGGGGACCTGGCGCTGCGGCACAAGGACTGCGCCGTCAAGTGGGCGCAGGTCAAGGGGGACCTGGTCTGCGAGCTGTGCAAGGTGAGTGTGTGGGG